>CM064575.1:48720536-48989164 GCA_032716605.1 Paralithodes platypus
TAGACAAAGTTGAAAGGAAAGCCTTCGTATCATTAACTCCCATCCACTCGCCAACTCTGCAATCTCTCTACCCTCCGCCCGCAATGTTGCATCTCTCTCGTCTATTCTAATTCGATCCGCTACTATCATAATCAGTGTTCCTCAGAGCTTAATCCCAATGTATACCACCGAAAAAAAGGAAAGAAAAAACAACTCCTTATTAGCTTAGGGTACGTCGGTACCCGTCTTGTAACTCAATCCCACCCCTACTTCTGTGCAACTCGCCAACCCAAGAGTGAAACGTTACTCTCAAACTTTCTTCTACTCAACGAAAAGCTGAGCTCTGGAACTCTCTCCCAGAATCAGTCTTTTCCCTCTTCCCTATGACTTACAATGCTTCAAACTTCGTGTGCCCAGGCATTTTGGCTCGAATGGTCCCCTTGATTTTGGCACCTGTTCACCTCACTTTCAACTATGGGTGATGGCACTTGCTATAGACAGTTCTGCCCTTTTGGCCTCCCTCCCGCACATAGAAAAAAAAGAAAAAACACAAAATTGCACGTGGAAGAAAGCAATGGTAGTCGGTAGTTTATTAATATGTAACCCACCCTCGCATTTCTACTTTTCACAGCATGAATTTGAGAAATATTTGGATTGATAAATGTATTCATCCAATTGAGTTGGTTTACAGCTAATAGCTACACAACATATATAATAATATTTAGGAAACAAAAGTTTACAAATAAATCCACGCTTATACAAATTCGGCTATCTCAATAGCGTTCTCTTTGTTTAAATGACTGTGTTGCATAGGAAACCAAAACTTTACCGGTAGGCTACTCCTTATGTGTTGGACAAGAGCATAATCAAAACGCAAACATTTCCTCTGCAGTTTTTAACAATACCTCTACCACGCCAGTGTAAATCTAATCTCTTTTGGAGGACAGCCTAATTTATTATAAACATAAATAACAATAAATAATAATTCAAATGTTTTTATTTGTATGAACTGTTTGACCCAAAAGCAATTATGTTGAAACACCTATTAAATAATTGGACATTACATATGTAACATAATAAAGGGACAACAAATAACTCTTATTAACATTAGGTGAATTCCCACTTTTTGCATTATTTACAAGATTCCTTAACCATTTACATTGATATCCTACGTTTCATGAATCATTAGGGTTTTTTGGTGCTTGTATTCGTTTTGTCTTCTTTCTTCTTCTTTGGTTGGTGTTTTATTATAATGGTATGGACATGAAATCTCCCGAAGACCATCCCAATTAACGCTAACGATTATGAGGTTTAACTCATTTAGTACCGGTTGATATTGTTTTCATCATAATATTATCTGGCAAATGTTAGACGATTGGTATTAGAGCTAAACAAGGGGCGTCCTAACTATTTGAAATGCTACCAATAACCCCCTACGCAAATAACCTATAACACCTTAGCTACCACAGGTGTGGTAATATATAATATGCTGAACTATAGCCATAGTGAAATATAAATGATTAGATGTCCTCGGTACTCGAAAAGAGTTTACTAAAATGTCTCTATTTATGGCCTAGCTAAGATTCACAAAGGTCCCTGCTGCTGCTCTTCATGATATGACATTCATCCTTGCAACGGAACGATATCCCTTAAGCTACGTTGCACACGTGGATTAATAAAGAACATATAAATATTAATTCCTATAAATTTGTCATGTTTAACCCTTAACCTCTGAAGTGCGCATGGGGGTAATTAGACAACCTCTCCCCTGTGGCGCCGTAGGTTTGAGGTGTTTTTCCGTCACTAAAATATTCATTGTAACCATTAAGTAGCATTAATACTTATCCATATGCGCCTATTATTGTTTGCATTATATAGGTATTAACCTGAAACAACAATAAAACTAGTGAAAACGAACGTTTGGATGGTCAAAATCGGAAGATATAGCCTGCGAGTTGTATAATGTTTGGGTAAGGCAAAGCTGCTTTCCCACGCCAATTTTCTCCCCAAGTCCACTGGGGGGGGAACACAGTCGATCGATACTCTCTTCTCTCTCCTCTTGCATTCGCTTTGCTAATCAGGATGCACCACCCCTGCCACCGGATTTCTAATGTTAGCACGAAAATATACCTAAGAATAAGGGAATAACAGGGAAAATAGGTGATAACTGAATGAGAGGAAAGTGGGGAAGGAGGGGAGGTAGAGGACTGAGATTGTGCATGGCCCAGGGGCCAAAACAAAATAAAAAAATAAAAAAATAAAATACATTTTTTATTTCGATGTCACAGTTGATTTTTTTTTTCTCTGACTCTTAAGTGTCTCCCCGCAGTCCGCCGGGGGAACTCTTAAGAGTCTCCCCGCAGTTCCCGGTTAATTGGCAGGGCCTTACTTAAGGCGGTCTAGAGAACCATGGACAAAAGAGCGGGGCCCGCCTTAAGTCGGTGGCGATTTTGAGCACATAATTGGCTCTGAGCGAGAGTCTGAGCGGTGGGAGGAGTGTAGGTTGACTCTGACCATTCGGCCCGGCTCCCGCGCCGGTACTGGGCCCACCTCCACACACATCCCCCCTCACTATCTCACTAGACAGGGAATTATGTAAGGAAATTACCGTATTTTAGGGATTTTTCCTTCGTGTTGCACAATCGTTGCAAGAGAACCCGTGGTCGTAGAAGGCTGGTTCTGTTGTCTTTAGACGGCTAAATTTACGCCCTTTCACGGATACATAATTGTATTACGCTCTGGCTCTTGTTTATGCATGAAAAAGAGCATGGAAATAAGCTCGTTTAGAGTAAAACTACCCCCTTGGCAGGTATTAGAAGTTACAGACCTAGCTGCTCGAGGAGTGTTAAGGAATTAGGTCCGTTTTGTCTTACACATTTCCACCGCCTTATGCTCGACTTACTAATTTGTGTCAAGTGCCATATTTAATATACCCAAATTTCATACCATATATTGGCATTTTGCCTCAACGTTATGATGAAACAGAGTTGACATTAATTTGATGTAAATTTTCATACATGCAATCCAATATTATATTTGACTGAACTGCACTTAGGTATTTGTTTATATTAATCGAAGGGACAAGAAGAACCAGACCAACTCTCTTTGGTCCATCTATCCACTCGGAAGGAGGGAGAACCGTAGTACTCCCTTCACCACTTACAGGTGGCCTCGCCCAACACTTTAATCTCACCCTCTCCAGTGAATGGAATATAGTTATGTATTAACATTATTATTCAGTAAAGAAGGAAGTGTAACAGTTAAACGTCTTTATACCATTTCAATTAACCCTTCTTAATACCACAGATCCTTCATTAACTGCATACAATTGTATACATATAGCCAAATACCAAATAACCGGATCCCTGGTACCGAAAGGGTTAATGTTGGAGGGAGCAGCGCTTGCTGAGGCAGTTGAAAGACCCTAAATCTCCTCAAGTAAGAAAAATAACATGCACCTATGTGTAATGTAATGTTATATTAATGTGTGTGGCCGTGTGTTTGCGTTGACTAGTTACGAAATATGAATAGATTAGTGTGAGCTAGGGGAAGGGGAGGGGAGATGGGTTGACAGGCGAATACTGTATTGAGAATACACACGTAACCATATATTTTTTACTTTTAATATTCAATGCATTGAATCAAGGTACCCATGTTATGTGTGGGTCAGTGATCTTTTGTAATAGTATTGTAATTATACTTTAACAGTAAACATACATGCTTACTCCAGATATTGGGATATATGGGCTTAATTGATCATAACTTATTGAAATATGAGAATGTAAAAGTATATTCAAGTGACAATTGTATCTGACTTAGATAACATTATATTGTTAATATACTTACATATTCGAATGGATCATAAAACTGTATATTGAGCTATGTTTATAATAATTGGCAAATATGAACATGAGCTAGGCAACTTATTGCTATTTTAACGATAGTTATTTAATTTTAGGAAGAAGATTTGGAAAGCATGCGTAAAAATACATAGATACGATGATAAGAGGGAGAAATGAGAGAAAGGAAGGAGAGAGAGGTTATCGTGATATTTATCATCCTAGTGTTTATAGTCATGGCCTTGGTTAAAGTTACAGGGTGAAAACAATCCAGGAGGAGGGGCTTACAGACTTGAAACAGGAAAAGAAAGAAGAAGGGAGGGTTTGGCTGTGAGAGGGTGGTGGAGAGGGGAAGGAGTGTGGGGGGGGGTATCAATGATACCAACATAATTCGCGATTCTCTGCCGGGCAGGTGTAGCAGGACTTATGTCCACAATAGTACCAAACGTCCATAATGCACCTACAAGCCTCCTTCATGTGCACCAACTAACCCCCCTGTGTATGTTTTCAGGCGCGTCTGTGTGCGTGTGGGTGTACGGGAGCCTGGTGTTGATGGTGGCCTTGGTGGTATACATGAACGCCCTCAGCTGTAGTTTTGTGTTCGACGATATCTCCGCCATCAAGGATAACAGGGACCTACGACCACACACACCCCTAGCCAGTCTATTCCTACACGACTTCTGGGGCACTCCGATGCATAAGGTAAGGAGTGTGTGTGTGTATGCGTTAATGAGTTTTGTTTTTTAGGTGATATTACCAGTATGTATTATTATGTATGTTTGTATGTATGTATTTACTCAGGCCCATTCCCCACTTTTCCTTTTTTTTTTTTCTGGGGGTGGCCGATTCAAGACAATAATAAGTAACACGATAAAACAGTAAGCAAATAATTACCCCCACCTCCCCTTAAGTACCATAAGAATGAAACTAGGCCACATCATTTACCTTGGATCTTTGTTTCCGATTCCAATGCATAATAAGAACCTCAAAAAATAGTACGAGGAAAGAACTTGCTTGGTGGAAATTGACGGTAAATGCGCTCGTGTGACACCATCTTTAACCTTTAATGGGAGAAGGATCGTTTTTCTGGCCCCCCTTCTTCCTCATGTTCAGCCTAAATTTTCTTCTGGATCTGGGTCCCAGGATATTAACCGGATTGCCTCCTAAATTGAATCACTTCTTCCTTGGCGCATATCCTATCTGCCCACCTAATTTTCAAGACAATCTCCGGATGCCTCCTGAGCTGAATAACTTCTGCCTACCATATCCTTTTCTTCCTGCGCACCAAAGTTCGTGAAAATCAGTTCATAGTTCACGTATGTTCACCTATGTGGAGTTCGCCACTCTTGCTAGTGGCACCGAAGAGCGCACCGCCATTCGTTGTTGTTTGAGAATTGGTGCAGCAGACTATGCAAAGAGGTGGAGCGCACCCTTGTGAAGATGGGCCCATCTGGCACTTTTTGTAGTTTTGACATCGAGAGCTCTCTTGAAGCTGTCTAACGAGACACCTCTCATGTCTCTCACTCGCCGCGGGAGTTTGTTGAAGAGACGTGCTCCTCTATGTGATAACCAGCCCTCTCGCAGAGAGCCCATAGCCCCCCCGATTTATCATCTTGGGGATCTCGCATTCCCAGCCTCTCCTATCATTGAATTTCATTGCTATTGGTGTATGTAGATTTGGTACAAAACCCTCTGCGATTTTCCACGTATATATTATTAAGCATCGTTCCCTTCTACGTTCCAACGAATATAGTTTGAGTGATTGTAAGCGATCCCAATAGTGTAAGTGTTTTACTGAGTTTATATGTTAGGTGAAGTTCCTTTGTACACTTTCTAAGTCATTAATTTCACCTAATTTGTATGGGGATGTTAATACGTTACAGTATTCTAGCCGCGGTAGCACCAGGGATTTGAAGAGTGTTATCATAGGCAATTCACAGCGAGTTCTAAATGTTCGTAGAATCCAACCTGTTAGCCGTTTCGCAGCTGCAACTTTGCCCTGGTTATGGTCTTTGAATACCATATTTTCAGACATTATCACCCCGAGGTCTTTCACATTGTCTTTACGTTCTATCATGTGATTGGATTATGTTATGTAACTTGTGCTCTCTTTAACGAAATCCTTATCTCCGTATCGTATTAATTGAAATTTGTCTTCATTAAATTGCAATGTTATTTTCCCTGGTCCATTGGAACACCTTATTTAATGTCCTCTTGCAGCCGGCCCGTGTCTTCCTGTGTCTTTACTATCATACTCAGTTTCGTGTCATCCGCAATGGAGGATACTGTACGGTGTCTTGTGTATTGGCATCTATGTCACTTATTAGAATGAGGAAAAGAAGGGGCGCTAGTACTGTTCCTTGGGGAACTGAGCTTTTGACGTCTGAAGGCTCAGATGTTACTTGGCTTTCTGCTACTGATTGTTTTCGGTTCACGAGGAAATTGTAATATCCACCTTCCGATTTTACCTGTTATCCCTTTTGCTTTAAGTTTTGTGTGCAATAATACCGTGATCAAATTTATCAAATGCCTTAGCAAAATCGGTGTAGATGACGTCCACGTTTTTCTTTTCTTCTAGGGATTTAAGAATTCTGTCATAGTGTTCCATAGTTGCGAGAGACATGATCTTCCTGCTCTGAACCCATGTTGACCAGTGTTGTGTAGTTCATTTTTTTCCATAAATGTTAAGATTTTGCCTCGACTCGCTCGAAAATTTTAATGATGTGGGAAGTCAGAGCTACTGGGCGATAGTTTTTCGGTAGTGCTTTACTCCCTCCTTTATGCAAAGGGGCAATTATTGCTTTTTTCAAACTATCCGGTATTTCTCCAGTGTCTAGACTCCTCCACATTATAGCCAGGGGTTTTGAGAGGTTTTCCTTACATTTCTTTATTAGGATTGAACTCCACGAGTCCGGGCCTGGTGCCGAGTGGGATGGCATGTTGGCGATGGCTTCTGCTATATCTTTTGGTCCGAAATTAATCTCCAGAATCTGGCAGTTTACCGTGGGTGGATTATTCATTAAAAATGCATTTTGGTCTCTGATTGCTTTTGTTTCGTCAGGCCTACTGAAGGGTTTTTCATACTGTAAACGTAATAGTTCACTCATTTCGTTTTTGTCCCCTGTGAATGACCCATCATCTTTACTTAGTGGCCGATGTTTGATGTGGTTTTAATTTTATGTTTAGCGTATGAAAAGAAGTACTTGGAGTTTTCCTTGTATGCTTGCAATAGCTTTGCTCTCCTCTTCTATTTGTTGTAGCTCATAGGAGATTCTTAGTCGTTGTTCAATTTCCACAATTTCTCTATCTATTTGGATCTTTTGTCTTTCCTGTAGACTGTGTTGTGTGCAACATTGTGTTAGTAATTTTCTTTTTCTGTACTACTTCCTTCTTTCCCGTATTTGTTTGCCTCTTCGTCTTGTTTGCCTTTCTGGTATGTGGTGGCTACAGATTTGGGTCATGGTTTCCGTTAATAGGACTAGGCATTCTGATGATGTCCGATTGTTCATTAAATCTTCCCAGTCTATGTCCTCCATTTCTTGGTTTACCTCTTCCCACCTTATAGTTTTGCTATTGAAGTTAAATTTGCTGAATGGACCAGTTCTTGGTCTAGTTTCTGAGGTGTTCTGTGCACATGCTAGGGTTGTTTTGATCTCAATTAATTTAGGATCTGAGTATGTTGTGTCCGATATGTTACACTGTGTACTAGGTTGTCATTATTAGTGAAGACAAGGTCTAAGATATGGTTTTCACGTCTGGGTTCGGTAATATGCTGGTTAAGACTAAAAAAGTCGCAAAGATTAAATAATTCTCTTGCATTTGCTTCTCTTGCATTTGCTTCTCTGGCGTTTATCGACACTACTTGGTCTTCTAGTTGCCTCCACTTGATGTTTGGAAGGTTAAAATCTCCTAACCACATAATATTTGGTGACGAGTTTTCCAGGGCTTCCACTTCTGATTTTATCATGTTGAGCTGGGTTTTGAATTATTCTAAGGAAGAGTCAGGAGGTCTGTATGTAACAATAACTGCTAGGTTTAGGGATTCTATTTTAACTCCAAGTATTTCTACTACTTCGTTACTGTTATTTAGAAATTCAGTAGATATCAGCGAGTCATGAATGTACAAGGCTACACCGTCCACGAGTTATATGCGTTCTGTCCGCCCCTGTAGGTTATAACCAGGAATCCATACTTCACTATCTGCCTGATCTTTAATGTGGGTTTCTGTTAGAGCCGCAAATATAGCGTTTCCTTCTTCTAGCAGGCCCCTAATAAATGGTACTTTGTTTGTGGTTCTATTTTTAAGACCTTGGATGTTTGCAAACAAGACGGGGGACGGACTACTATGTGTACCTAGTATTCCTTGTGACGCTCCTGCATAGTAGCCACGTACGGGCATACGCGCGCGTCTGCTGCCCAGCCGTTTAGAAACCGGCTGGGCCGGCTTTTCCTTAGTATATATCCTACGACAATGTAACTAATGTCTGGGATATTCTTATGTTGTTTCACAGCTTGAAGCTGCCCTTATTCTTAACCAACGCATCTTAGTATATTTTATTCTCGATAGTTGATTGGTTCATTATAATATATAAGATGTAAGTCTAGTGAGAGTGGGAGGAGACGAGCGGGAGAGAGAGACCGGCTGGGGGACGTTGCTTCGCGCGGAGAGTCCGCTTGGTACGAGCCTGATGTTGCCACGTGCATTTGATAGCAACGTTAGGCTTAGTTTCGACTCACGCCAGGGGTAGAGGATTTTGACCCGGCAACTGTGTTGAGTGGTGCCAAGCATGGGATGGATTTTGCATGCCTAGGGGGGGGTCCAGACAGATTCAAGACTCAGAGCTCACCTCACTGTCGTACCCTTCGGACCCCCTTGATATCTATCCCTCTCAACCCCTCTTAGAAAGTTTCTCTCTTACCTTTGTATAACCTTCCTTCCACTACTTCACCAATCTATTTAATTATCCCATCCCCTTGATAGACCTTATATCTATTATTGTATTAACGACGAGCTCTCAGATAACTAGATAGTATTTTGGGCCTTATGCAGAGATGTAATTGTTAATGAGACCTAGGAAGCCGTTTTTGTTGTCTCATATTTGGTCGTTTCATGCTTGCTAGTGTGTTCTTGTGTCAGGTTAGCAGGGGCTAGACCGGAGAGGAGGGTTTTTGCGATCCTTTAAGTAAAGTCTGCTGGTGCGAGTCCTGTGGACCCGCACGACTTTACTAGGATACCCGTGGGAGTCTGGGGGCATTTTCTTGTCTGTGTCCCTGTGTGTCTAGTGTTTGTGTTGTGTGAGGGCCCTTGCCTAGTCCACTCAGCACTGCGCTAGCACGTCTTGCTTTTTGTTTTAGGGTCGCCAGGAGAAGAGTCAGATACTTGCGATCTGAGTCTCTCAAGAGAACACCCTTTCAATTAGAGTAATTTGGCGCACAGACCTGGGAACGTCCCTAGGCTAGAGCAGGCGGCTCAGCCCTGTATCCGAAGCCTATATCCTTCCGGCTAGACCTCTGCCACCTGGCAGATTAACAGCTAGGGGTTTATCATCTCTGTATGCTTGTTATTGTGCCACAGTTTACCGATTTTGTGAGCATTGTGAGTCAGGGTGTGGCTTAGAGACTCTGTCCGAGCAGGCTTGCCTGACTAAGAGTGAGAAGCACACCTGTATGTGGTTATGTTGCGAGTTGCTGCCTTATTTAATTATACCTATGCCATTACACACTGTATGGCCTATCACTAGTATTTATTCCTGCTTATGAGTTAAGAGTTCTCTAAATCCGTAACTTACTTTCTTTGCTAAGCATCAGATCCTACAGTAGCCACATGCAGTTTAGAAACCTGCATCTTGTCTACCTGTACGATGTTTTGAGGACTGTTTGCTTTTTGCTTTCACCTTCTTTCACGCAGGGGTGATTAGTTGTATTAATTAACGTAACGTTAAATGTACTTTCTTCTAGTTTGTTATTAAATTGTTTCTGCAATTTAATTCCGTTATCTATCTTTTCCTTGAAGCTTTAAGTCAACTTAATTGTGTGATCTTTTATATAGCCTGCTTGCCTATCAGCAGTCTATAGTGCGTGCACCCTGTAACCGAGTCATAGGACACCTTGTTGTCCAGGCAGGACTCTTGACGGTTTAGGGTGGTTTGTTGCCTGGGTTTATAGATAAGGGTTGGATCTAGCGTTTTCCGTTGTTGCTTGTTGCCGCATACCTAGTCCAATAGAAAGAGCCCAGTGTTTATATATCCCAGGACGTAACATCCTCGGGGGATATTTGGTGTTGTTCGTAGAGCACATCCTTGTGCCACGCTCGGGAGGACAGGAGGTACTCTAGCCGGGCTATTTGTTCTTCCAATTCTCGCACTTTGTTCATCTTGTTCTGCCATTTCCCATAGTGTCTTCTTCCTCTGTCTCGTCCTCCTCTGTCTCGTCCTCCTAAACTGGAGAGTTTTTTTGGTTAGCATTGTGTTGTTTCTGGCTATCCTCCAAGTCCCCCTAATATGGAAATCTGAGCATTTGTTATCATAACATTTCTTACTCTCTAGTGATGACTGGCAGAGGGGTGGGTGGTGGTATTTGCAGTTTTCACCAAATCTGTATTTGCCATCTCTGATCATATTGTTGCACATTTTGGGGTGCTCAAATCTGCATTTTACTCCATTAAGTTCACCTTTTGGTCCAAAGTGGCACATTCTTTTCAGGTGATATCTGCATACAGGTGAAGCTGTATTGGTTGTGTTTGGGGCACCCTGTACTGCCGTGGTTGTGGTAGATGGCAGTTGGTTTTGATTTTGAGCTATCCCCTTCATTCCTCTTACAATGTTGTTGCTCGGGAAGTTGGGTACAAAATAAAGTCCTGTCTGGGTGGTGGTTTGGGGTGACATAAGGGTCTCGGTTGGGCAGATAGAGAGTGGAGGGGGCGGAGGTGGATGAGATGTAACTTGTGGGGGAGTGGTTAGTTGTGAAGTGCAAGGTGGGGGCAATTGAGGTTGAGAGTCACGTGGGGTGGTGTGAGGTTGAGAGTTACGTGGGGTGTAGGGGCTGAGAGTTATGGGTATTTGTGCGTGAGGGAGTGTGCGCACATAGGTTGACAATGTATCACTGTAGTGGGACTGCCAGTAACTAATATGTTCTATTAATCGCGAGTGTGATGTTAAATTTGTTGGGGACTGTGTTTTGTTGTCAGAATGGGGTGAAATATTTTCATTTAGCAAGGCCATTTTGGATTTTCTGGCCAATTTTCTCCATTACATCAGTAAATTCTTCATGTAGCATAACAGGGCGTCTTTCAGCATTTTCTTTAGTTTAAGTTCATTTAATTCATTGAAGCCAATTTACACATGTTAGTCCTTTTTTTCCTTTGTTGTGCTTGCCCATGCATTGCAGATGAAATAGCAATTTACATTCTTCACATTTTGGCATTTTGGTCCTCGGACTTTACCTTGCATTTAGTACATGTATTGGTATCCATCTTTGATCGTAGTTTAGCTTATTTTCCTTATTTTCTCTTTTTCTTTACTGATTTATATATCGAGGTGGCGAGTGTGGAGTACTGTGGATGCAAGAAGCTGTGTGTGGAGGAACCTGAGGGGTCCGAGGTGCATTTTTGCGAAGGCGAGACTAGTATATATCATAGGGGAAATTAGGACCAATCACAGCTCGAGTTTACCCTAGGATGACTATTACCAAGTCACAAGACTAACTTCAACCATGCATATAACCCTGGACAGCCAACATTGTAGCACTAAGTCATGAAAATATAACTACAAAGAAATAGGAAATTCTTATAATAATGCCCTCCGTACTTTAAATTATGCAAATAAATATATCCCATTATGTTTTACGATTGTAAGAGTTAAAGCGTATCTGGCAACAGTGTTTAGTCCCAGTATAGCGATCATTCGGCATTCAGTGTATTCGCCTCAATACTATAATCCTATTATAATAGATACCTATTACTATTTCAATATAATACAACCATAGACAATTCCATTACATATTATTTGAATTAGAGATGTAATTCATCAATTGCTGTTTGTCTTAATCAGTCAGGTCAGATCCGAAACTTTCACTATCCAATGTAGTGTACAGAAGTTTCGGTAATGTTTGTCTGTTATTCTTTGACGATTGAACATTACTCACCCAGCTGCTGTAGCATCATCAACATCTAGTTACTGCATTTTTATTAATTATGGACTGTTTAACACACTATAAAGACTTTCTAGATTTTGAGGAGGATGGCTTCATCAATACTGATATCCAACAAGAGCAGGATTGTCTTAAATTACGAACAAACGTAAAATCAAAAGACGAATTTCTTAGATGGAAAGAAATATTTTGCTTGAAGACCAACATGTGCTTCAATAGGTACAAAAGTTACTCTGTAGGAGCGAGGAAGGATTTCCGACCAAAAGCTAATATGCCACCATGGAGTACAGCACAAAGGAGTAAAGAAGACATCTGCAGGGTAAGCATTAGGCCTAGGCCTATTTAAACATTTTCTGTACTGTATGAGACGTGATAAATCTTCACCTAGCCTATGCCCTATAGGCTACTCCCCCTATTGGCTTATTTTTCCACTAGGCCTACACAGTTGTTGATATAGCCTAGCCTAGGCCTAGGCGGTATTTATTACCGAAACTACCACTAATTATTTCAATATTTGAAGGCTATTATAGAATAAGGATGTTGCAAAGATCATATTAAAATGTGTTTTCAACCTCCGGAGATACGTTTTATGGGTAAGAGTTGTGTTATCGGGCGTACCAATACCGACATACAGCATAACGGTCAATATAAAGATGATGTAGGTTAATTAAATTACTAAAGAAAATCGCTTTGATTGTTTTTATCTAGTTTAGAGTTGTGTAAGGGTGTTTTGATGTGTGATAATAGGGGGGAGATGCATATTTATCCATTAAACAACAATCTAAAAACACGCCCCTTCACTCGCGAAAATACCCGTAACTATTTGGCCATAACCGTTTGCCGTGGGATACATAATATGTTGAGGGGGGTGCAAGCCCCCCCTCCTCCCCCCCCCCCTCCCCCCCCCCAGGGTTTATTTACATTTTCATATTTTTTAACAGTAGGCTAGGGGGCAAAAAAAAAAATTTCCCCAACGCGGCGAATGTAAACAAAGCCACCCGCCTCTTGCGAGGTAGGCGACCTGGCGATATAGGCTAGAGGATATTTAGTTTTTTTCAGGATCGGTAATAAATGTTTACAGGCATTTAGACACATAGGCCTAGCCTATAGCCTAGGAATGAAATACATGGTATAAGAAACCTGTAGGCCACGATAAAATCGATGTATGAATTTTATTACATCATCTTTATATTGTCCAGCATAACTCCTCTCTAAAACATTAACCTAACCAAAGTTACCTAACCTAACCTAGTATTCGTGTAGTACCGGTAATGAGAATACTAGGTTAGGTTAGGTTTTTTAGTTAGGATAAGTATTTATAGATGATTTATGTTGTATGTCGGTAGTGGTACGCCCGATAACACAACTCTTACCATTTTATGTGCACTATATAATGTACTGTAAAAACAAAAGAAAATCTTCCTAGAAGTCTCCCTATTGATGGCAGTGAAACTCAAGATTATTAAGCCCCCTACTGTTAAAATAGATGCTGATTTCAATAAGTCATGGGAGGGTGAGGGGGGCAAAGCCCCCCTTCAACCCATCTTGTATCCAAAGGCAACATTTTTTTACAATTACTCTGAAAATGACTTGGGCTACTTCTAAGTGTTTTAAGATCGTTGGATAATGGGAGAAATAACGTTTTCCAGGGATTGTAACTAATTTCAACTACTGTATAATGATGAAAACTACCAAAAACCAAAAAGAAAAACCATGGGAAAGTTAGTGGTACTTTCGGTTATATTTTCCGTCTAGGCTAATGATTTTATCATAATTAATATTCCTGTACTGTAGTATTTTTTATTGATTTTGCATACAAATTGCCTAGTCTACTCTGTATACCGTACCAGTACCGATTCATGTAATGATTAATTCATATATATTTTTGGGCAGATGCAAAGTTTTCATGGAAGTGACCATCAGAATAGTGCACAGGCAATCTCCGCAACTGATAAAGGACTTCCCTTGCTTCGTGGAAATCCAGGGTCACACAATCACTCCACAGAATCAGCAGATGCTCTAAATGAGCTAAGAGTGCTTAAAAGTACAAAAGACACATTCCAAAAGTACTTTGAACAAGGTATAGTAACATATTGTATCCCCCTGTATGTTGTGTTAGCCTGCAATAACATGTGTATGACAATGAATCTTTGAAGTGAAATACTGTAATAATATGTAATTTTTCATTTTTTTTTTTTTTTTTATATATAACATGCATTGTTTGTTTGTTTTTTGGCGCACTCTCCCATCCAGGGGTTCGTTCTATGAATGATGGCTGTTTCCTTATTGTTATTAGTATTTGTTAAACATTTTCATATTACTTATATACCGGTATTTCTTTTCTCAAATTAACGATAGTCTCCCTCCTTTTTAGAACTGTTCTTATAGTCTCTGCTACCCTTTTTAAGTCACTTTGTTCAAATATTTCCCTCAAGTTGTCCCTGCCTCTCAGACCTTTGTATAGGTCTTCCTATGATTCGCAGTTGAACAGGTGCATTTGATTTTAATTTTCATTTTGACAAATATCGCACAATAGGTTAGGTTCATATTTGTTTTTGAAGTTTTGTTTTTCTTCTATCATTCTTGTCCTTGTCATAAAAATTGTTCTGGCATTTTCAAAGCTTAAGTCCTCATATAATTACTTGATATGTCGGGATGGATGTAGTTACCGTGTGTACCACTACCAACTACCAACATAAATCATCTATAAATACTTATAATAAAATAAATACTTATAAATCTATAATACTAGGTTAGGTTAGGTTAGGTTGTTTGGTTAGGGTAATGTATTTTTGTATCCAAAGGCAGTCAAAATAGACGGGAACATGATGGTGAGCGTCCTCGTAGTGTAAACAAGACGGGTGGTACACCCGGTAACTACATTCTTGCCGATATGTCTTGTTCAACAGCTTCTCTAGTATTACTTCCACTTCTCATACTTTCTATTATCTCTTCCCTATTTTTTATTTGGCACTTTATCTTTAAGCAATTGTTTACCTTCGATTTCACTCATTCTTTCAAGATTTTCAGATATATTGTATTTTTCTTTAAGATTACAAATTTCTTTTTTGTATTTTCTGTCATTGTCTTCACTGTTTGTTTTAATTTTAACCTCAATTGCTTCATTGTCTCGGTTATTCAAATTAATGTAATATTCAATCTTTCTTTGGTTTATTTTATGTTTAGTTTTTATTCCCTTAATTTCATGGAGTAGGGCACATTTTTGGGTCGTTCTGGGGACTTTAAACAGCTTAGTTAGATACTGTGTTTGGATGTTATTTATTTCTTTTTTCTCTTTTTCTTTTAGTTTTTCCCAAACTTCTGCCCCAAACAGTATCAAAGGCGTTACACAAATGTCATATAGCTTCATTCCCACTTGTATTCTATTTTTCTTCATTTCTCTTTTACTTAATATGTTTAAACACTCATTTGCTGCTACTTTTGTCTTGTTTATTCTGTTTTCAATATCATCTTTTTGTTTTCCATTTGCCTGAATGATTTTCCCTAAGTATTTATGTGATGAGTTTTCTTGAATTTCTTTACCATTTATTTCAAGTTTCATACCTTTTCCTACAAGTGCGGTTTGTGCATGTAGGCTATGTGCATTATGTGTATGTGCACATTTCTGAAATATTTGTTATATACTGTAATACTGTAGGCTATAAAGCCCTAATATGGCGGGAATATTCCCGCCCCGTAAGTGTTAAGTAGTTATTAATATAACTTACCGTACCGTAATAATTTGTGTAAGCCTTATATCCACAGCTATGGTAAGTACTGTATTGTAGAATAGCATGAATGACTTAACTATAAACAACTGCAGTATAAAATATGCTTGTAACATTTTACTCATGATGTCCAACATACAGTACAGTATATATTTTTTTTTTTTTTTTTTTTTTTTTTCCTAAAGATGCCGTAGTCTCTCTCCAGTGCCTCCGGGTGTTTTGTGTGGATTCATCTTGCTGGTGTTTCTGCACCCTGTTTTGGAGACTTCGGCATCTCATATAAAATAAATAATAATAATAAGAATTAAAGTTGCAAGCAACGTTGTGCGGGGTTCGAGCGGGGTTGCACGCAGGGTATTGTGTTGGATACAAGGGCTGTGCCACATACATCAAAATATCATGTATCTCATCGGCATGGAGAAAGTACAGAAGGAATATAGTGTAGCCATTTTGGCTATGGCCACTTAGACCATTAAGGAGTGTGACCATTTTGGTTAAAGCTATTAATCCTGTACGAGTTGTTGTTGTTGTTGTTGTTCCCTAAGCTGCCTGGCCGAACAGCCCCGAGTCCCTGAGGAAGGCCATGGCCACGATTGGGCTTTCCCACAGAGCTCTCATTGAGTGTAGATTGTGTTGTTGGTGTAAGTGGTTGTGTGAAATGCAGTCTTCTATTATGTGTTTAATGGTATGGGGTGCTGTGTTACATCCAGGGCAGGCATCGACAACGGAGTCATCCAGTCTCTTCTGATAGCTCAGGAGAGCTGGATGGTGTCCGCATCTCAGCCTGGCCAGGTGGACTCTGTCCTCGCGAGGAAGGGAGGATTCGGAAGGATGGATTTCTGGAGGTCGTGCTTGCAGCTGCGTGTTGTCTGTGAGTGAGTGGATGGATCGGCGAGAGATATGAGTATGGATGTGCTTCTGGAAGGTGGTTTGGGATGGGAGAGAGGACAGTAATTGTGTGTGATACCGTGTGCTGGGTGTTGTTTTGATATTTCTTGGTGTCTGTGGGTGTGTTGCCATGTAGTTTAGTGGGTGGTCTTGGTTCGTGGAGGCTACTGCCAGGAATTGAGTGCCTCTCATGATCACTGATCTTATGTATTGTTTATATACTGTGGTGGTATTTTCTTTGTTGTGTCCAAATTTTGTGTGAGCAAGTGACCTGAGGGCGTTAAGTCTGGGTGTCATTTCTTTTTAATGATTGTGGTGTGCTGTTTGAATGTCATATGAGTATCATATGTTACTCCTAGGATTTTGTGTGTGTGTATGTGTTAGGGGTGTGTTGTTTATGGTGAGTTGAGGGATGTATTTGTGTTCTCCTGTCCAGCTTGTGAGCAGGATTGCGGTGGATTTGGCTGGGGGTAGATTAAGTCTGTTTGTAGTGCACCAGCCATGTAGTGTGTTGAGATAGGGTTGAAGGAGATCTGTTGCTCTTTTTGGGTCATGGTGTGTGCATGTGAGTGTTATGTCATCTGCATAGGAGGCTAAGTTTATTTGGGGCGTATTGGGTGTAGTTATATCGTGCATGTACAGATTGAAGAGTGCGGGCGATAGGACGGATCCTTGTGGGACTCCGTTTGGAAAGTTTCTGATTTTAGATGACTGACTGGTAAAAGATACGTGTGCACATCTGCCTGCTAGGAAGTTGGCCAGCCACCTTTTTGTGTTGTGCATGTTTGTGTTGTAGATTTTGTTTGTTAGGTTGTGGCGGGGGATGGCATCGAAGGCTTTACTAATGTCGAGTGTGGCTAATAGTGATCTGTGTAGTGGTCTAGCTGAGTTGATGCCGTTAAAAGCTCTTTGTGTAAGGTCTGTGAGAAGAGTGTTTGTGGAGTGCAGTGGCCTAAAGCCATGTTGTGTTGGAGCTAGGGGTAGGTCGGGTGTAATTAGTTGTAACACTAGGCGTTCCATGACTTTGGAGGGGGAGCAAAGGAGTGTGATGAGGCGGTGCGAGGAGGGTAGCGTGGGGTCTTTGTTGGGTTTGGGGAATGAGGTGATGAGACCATGCTTCCAAATGTCTGGTATTGTGTTGTGTGAATAACTGTAGTTTGATATGTTAGTGAGTGCTTGTATGCCTTGTGGTCCAAGGTGTCTGAGGTGTATGTTGCTTATGTTGTCTAGGCCACAAGCGGGTGAGTGCTTGAGATTGTTGATGATATGCTTTGTCTGGTGATTGGTGAAGGGTGTATAGTCAGGGTCTGTGGGGAATTGTCTCTTACGTCGGATGACACGTCGGTCGCCTTTGTGAGGTTTTAGGTGATTGATGAGAGTGTTTGCTTGTTGTTTACATGAAGGAGTAGAGTCTGTTGTTGTGATTGCAGCATGTGAGTGTGTTGTGTTGCTGTTGGAAAGTGTGATGCTGTTTAGTGTTTTGTAGAGTTTTTTGGGGTTTGTTTTGTGATCAAGTGTTTGTAGGAAGTTATTCCAATTTAGTTTTTGTTGTTCTTGTATTTTGTTGTTAGTTTGGGTGTTGAGTGCTTGGATTTGTTGTGTGATGTCTTGTGTGTGGGGTGCTGGGGAGTGTTTCAGTATGTTGCGTTGTCTGATGAGGTTTTGAATTTCTGGTGTGAAGTTGGGGTTGTGTCTTTTTCTGTTACCGTCTTGGAATGTGTTTCTTGTCAGTGTTTTGGATAGTTTTATTGAGTATGTGTACAGCATTGTTAATGTTAGTGATGGGTGTACTGTTTAGAGTTGTGAAGTGTTGTTCTGTCTCATTTGTGAATGCTTCCCAGTTAGGTCTTTTAAAATTGGTGTATGTGTGTTTGTGGTTAGCTAGGGTGAGTCTGGTTTTGGTGGTGATAATGATTGGGAGGTGGTCAGAGCCTAAGGTTCTGACCACCCTCCAGGATGTTGTGGGGGCGAGTTCTGGGGAGCAAAAGGTGATGTCTGGAGATGATGGGTTATAGAGGGCTTGGTGAGGAATATGGGTATGTTGATGGATGTCGTTAAGGATGATGAGGTTAACAGTTTGGTTTTGTAGTACCAGCCCTCTGTCTATGTCGGGGTTGTCGACAAACCAGGCCGACGTCTTGGCGTTGAAGTCACCACCCAGGATGATGTGTGGGGTGTTTGTGTTGTGTTGTAAGTGTGGTCTGTATTCATTTGGTACTGTAGGGGATGTATGTGTTTATGATGGTTATGTTGGAGTTGTTGCCAGTGCGTATTTTAATTGATTGTATTTCTGTTGTGTTATCATTTGGGGGGAGGAGGGATTTGGTTTGTACACTGGTAACTATGTATGATATTTCTTTGTGTACCAGGGTGATGAGTCCACCGCCTCCGCCGACAGCCCGGTCTTGTCTGATGGTGGTGAAATCATGAAATGTGGGTGTTTTTTTGTGTTGTGCGGAGTTTTTGTTTCTTGTAAGATGGCAATGTGTATGTTGTGTTTTTTGATGAAGTGTGAGAGTTTCTTTGTGTTGATGCCATCTATGTTCAATTGGAGAATGTTAATGTTATGTGCACGATGTATGTTGGGTGCTGCTGCACAAGGATGGGGTGGGGGTGAGGGAGGGGCTGGGGGTGGGGAGGGGTGAGGTGGGGGTGGGGATTGGGGAGCAGATGGGGTTGGAATGGATTAGGATGGGGTGTGGTATGTTGAGTTGAGGATGTGGATGGTATGGGAAGGTTAGGTGGGTTAGGGAGGAGAGGTGGACAGGTTTTAGGGGGGGGGAGTGGAGATATGGGAAAGTTAGGTGGGTTGGGGAGGAGAGGTGGGCAGGTTTTAGGCGAGGGATTTGACTGGGAGAGGGAGGGGCATGAGGAACAGGTCCAGGTGTTCATGTAGTGTTTCTTGGAGGCAAGTGTTGTGCAGGTGAAGTGGGTCCAGTTCCTGCATGAATTGCAGAGAACTGAACCATTAGTGTGGCGACTCGAAGCGATGGGTTTTGAGCAAGTTGGACATATGTATGTGTAGGTGGGTCTCAATGTCTCCGGCTAGAAGAAGTCTTCGAAAAATGACAGCCGGAGAGTCATTTCTCGGTGTAGGAAAAACTGTGTGATGTGTGTGTGTGGTGTGAGGTGTGGAAATTCCCGGCGCGACCGAAGCCGCTCCAAGGACTCCTGTACGAGTAGGCATAATTGCCCGAAATTGCCTTCATTCCCTGCTCATTTTCATGCATAAGCAAAAGCCAGAGCGTAATACAATTATGTATTCGTGAAAGTACGGTAATAGCTTTCAAATTTCTCCTGAATCATCCCTGTACGACATCTGGTTTTCTTGTAAGGATATTGCAAACGAAGGGCAAAATTTCTAAAAATTACCAAATCCGATAGGCCTAGGCGAAATCGCTAATAATTACCAATTATTTTCTGTTTTCGCTATGTGTGACGCTGCACATAAGTGAACTCTCTCTCACACAAACCTCAGTGTCGGACGGCTGACGTCCATCCGTGCTGCTTGCAAAAGCTGGCCTGGCTCACAGGCTACAAAATAGCCGGAAAATCGTCTCCGTCATATGAGGGGCCCCGCGGGAATTGGGTTAAGAAGTGTGGTTGTTTTGATTATTTGATAGGGTCACCATAAGGATAATGGTGTGGCATTTGTTCTGTACAGAAGCTTGGCCTTTTTGGTTGGGGCTTCTTAGGAATGTGACCTTTTTCGTTAGCCATGGAGAAACTGCAGAGGTACAAATTATTATAAGCAACCTCATGTTAAAAATATTGTATTGATTGTATGCGTGTATGCCCCGACAGAGGATATACTTGAAAGAAAAGAGGAGTTCTGGATGAATGTGGAGGCGTGCCTGGAGAAGTTTGACAAGAACGAAAGAATATTTCTGATTGGGGATATGAATGGTAAGGTGGGTGATAGGAAAGTTGAGGGAGTGGTGGGAGGGTGGGGGGTACCATCAGAGGTGAATGGGAATGGTAGTGCACTTGTGGACGTATGTGTGGGGAGGAGGCTGTGGATAGCCAACACCTTCTTCTGACACAGAATAATCCACAGGTACACGTGGAAACGGATGTTGACGATGAAGGATAAGACAGTGGTGGAACGAAAGTCATTGATTGATTATGTATGTGTGGATGAACGAATGAAGAAATCTGTGATGGATGCTAGGGTGTATAGGGGTATTGGAGGGGATCTGTCTGATCATTATGTAGTGGTAGCTAAGGGTAGGATACAAAAGAAGTGGGTGAGGAGAGCTGGAGGGAGGCGAGAGGAGGGTGGAGAGGTTGCAGGAAGAGGAAGTCAGGGAGGAGTACAGGAGAGCAGTGGAAAGACGACTAGGTGGGTTCGACCTGGAAGTTATGGAGGAAGTGGAGAAGATGAGCAAGGTGTTTAGGGATGAGATCTGTGCAGCATGTGAGGAGGTGTGTGGAGTGAGGAGAAGAGGGAGGGGAGTGAAAGGTACAGCACGGTGGACAGAAGAGGTAAGAATAGCTGTGGAAGAAAAGAAGAAAGCATATAGAGAGTGGTTGGGTAGTAGAGGGAATGAAGATTCCGAGAGACAGAAACGAGCACCTGAGTGTAAAATGGAGGGAGAGTAAGAAACTGTTCTGGGAAGAAGTCAAGAAAGTTAGGGAAGGTAGCAAGGGAAACAGTAAGGGTGTGAAAGATAAGAATGGGAGAATGCTAGCCGAGAAGCAAGAGAGAGTCGAAAGATGGAGGGAGTACTTCAGTGAGTTGCTAAATGTAAGGAATGAAGAGCCAGCAAACATAGCTGGATATGGTATGGGAGGGAGAAGAAGAGAAGTAGTGGAGGAGGAGGTGGGGATCAGGAGGTCAGAAGTGTGGGAAGCCATGAAAAGAGTGAAGTTGGAGAAAGCACCAGGAACAGATGGAGTGTGTAGGGAAATGTTGAGGTATGGTGGTGAGATAGTGATAGAATGGGTATGGAAAATGTGCAAACTAGCATGGGAGAAGGGGAGTGCACCCGATTACTGGAAGACTGGCATAATAGTCCCCCTATATAAGGGCAAAGGGGAAAGAGGAGTGTGTGGTAACCACCGAGGAATATGTCTTCTAAGCATAGTAGGGAAGGTATACAGTAGGGTACCAGTAGTGATTGAGAGAGTGAGAGTGAGAACGGAGAAATGGATAGGCGACGAGCAGGGAAGTTTTTAGGAAGGGAAGAGGATGTGTAGATCAGATTTTTACCCTGAATTGTGTTGTGGAGAAGTATCTGGAGAAGAAACAAAAGGTGTATGTTGCCTTTATGGACTTGGAAAAGGCCTATGACAGAGTTGATAGAGAAGGTTTGTGGAAAGTACTTAGAATATACGGAGTAGAGGGCAAGTTGCTGAAAGCAGTGAAGAGCATGTATGAGGGTGTAAAGGCGGCAGTATGTGTGGAGAGTGAGCAGAGCGAGTTCTTTGACCTGAATGTTGGTTTGAAACAGGGGTGTGTCATGTACCCGTGGTTGTTTACTGTATATATGGATGGAGTCATAAAAGAAATACTATCAAGAGCAGTGGATGTTGGTGTATCGCTGAAAAGGGAGGGAATTGAGTGGAAGCTACCTATACTGCTGTTTGCGGATGATACAGTTCTGATGAGTGATAATGAATGGGAGTTGCAGGGTCTGGTAAATGAGTTTGGAACAGTGTGCGAAAAACGGAATTTGAAGGTAAATGCGGGGAAGAGCAAGGTTATGGTCTTCGAAAGGGGTGAAGTCACAGAGTGTGAGGTGAAGCTGAACGGTCAGGCTATGGAGATTGTCAACTCTTTTAAGTATCTGGGCAGTGTGTTGAGTAAAGATGGGACTATGGATGAAGAAGTGCGGGAGAGGGTACAACAGGGGAAGAGGGATGTAGGAATGCTAAAAGCAGTAAACAAGAAATAGGGTGGTCAGTATGGAAGTGAAGAAGTCCTTGCATGACAGTGTGGTAATCCCGACACTGACTTACGGAAGCGAAGCATGGACGTTGGTTGAGAGACTCAGACCAAGAGTGAGAGCAGTGGAAATGAATTACTTAAGGAGTGCGTGCGGAGTTACATGGAGGGATAGACAGACTAATGAGGAAGTAAGAAGGAGGTGTGGTGTGGAGGTAGATGTGCTGGAAAGTGTGAAAAGGAACAACTTGAGATGGTTCGGCCATATGGAACGTATGGAAAGCGAGAGAATGACGAAGAGGGTGTATGAGAGCGAGGTGGAGGGACAGAGAGGGAGAGATAGACCGAATGAGAGGTGGAAGGATGGAGTGAGGAAGTACATGAACGAAGGCGGTGCTGGTTGGGGGGAGGGGCGTCGACTGACTGGGGACAGAGCGGGGGGGGGCGGTTCGTTCTTGGCCACCCCTTCGGGGATCACGGCGTCAGGCAATAGATGATAGATAGATGTTAAAAAAATCTTATATATTTTTGTTTAGCTTTACTTGGCATTCCTCTTCCTCTATATATCCAGCAATTTAACCCCCTCAAACTCCTTATGACGCGATGGTGTGGTAATTACCCCGGGTCAAAAAGCTCTAAAAGACGATCGAGTGATAACTCAAGCGAGCTTGAAATACGCAGGCGTTTCGTTCATGGTCACCCCTTCGGGGATCAAGGTGTCCGGCAATATAGTTGTTGTTGTTGTTCCCCAAGCTGCCTGGCCGAACAGCCCCAAGGCCCCGAGCAAGGTCAAGGCCATAACCGAGCGCCCCCACAGAACCCTCCCTGCCGACCACAATAAAGCCTGGGTGACCGAAGCCACTCCATGGCGGGGAGCTGAGGAGGGTGCGGAAACGCCCGGGAAACCAAAGTCCCACCCAGGGCCCTGTGCCCCTCAGCAATTATGAAGAGAAAGTTGAGGGGCAAAGGAAAAATGTGATGCTTTGGCTTCCAATCTTGGTACTGTAGATTGGGAGGTCAATCCACGGATGAGACGCCGTCACTTGAGATCTAGAAAATATATAAGTAAAAGGAACAGTCAGAGTAAGCTATGGGTATGGCAGAGATCGCTCAGTTCTCACTCTGATAGACCAGCCCATCACCACATGACTAGAACCCAATCCGGTAATATATACCGGTAGGCTATAGATAAATTCATTTTTGGGCTATTTCTTCCATTTTATTTATTCTGTTAAAGTGCTTGATTGATTTTTGTGCTAATGTAGTTAGTATTTGGTGTAATTTCACATATTTCAGCTAAATCTGGAGAGCACATGCAATTTATTTGTGCATGTTCAGTAAGTATTGCTGGGGAAAGGGTTAACGTATTCATCTTTTGGGGTATTTATTCTATGTTTTTATCCTGTTTCTGTGATTGATTGAGTTTTGTGCTAATGTAGTTGGTATTTGGTATAATTTTACATATTTTAGATAAATCAGAAGAACACATGCAATATATTTGGGCATTTTCAGTTAATATTGCTGGGGAAACGGTTAACATACAGTATTCATCATAGGAAGGGAATAGGATGTGTAGCTCAGATCTTTGCCCTGAAATATGTTATGGAGAAATATCTTGAGAAGGGACAAAAGTTGTATGCTGCCTTCATGGACTTGGAGAAGGCCTATGACAGAGTTGATAGAGAAGGTACCGGTATGTAGAAAGTACTTGGAATATACGGAGCAGATAGCAAGTTGCTGAAAGCAGTGAAAAGCATGTATGAGGGTGCAAAGGTGTCAGTAAGTGTTGAGAATGAACAGAGTGAGTTCTTTGATCTGAATTTTGGGTTAAAGAAAGGGTGTGTGATGTCGCCGTGGTTGTTCAATATATACTGAACTGTATATGGATGGAGTCATAAAAGAAATGCAAGGATGAGCATTGGATGTTGGTGTACCACTAATAAGGGAAGGCAACGAGTGGAATGACAGAGTTGATAGAGAAGGTATGTGGAAAGTACTGTACTGAGATATATGGAGTAGATGGCAAGTTGCTGAAAGCAGTGAAGAGTATGTATGAGAGTGCAAAGGTATCAGTATGTGTGAAGAATGAACAGAGGGAGTTCTTTGATCTGAATGTTTGGTAAAGCAAGGGTGTGTGATATCCAGATGGTTGTTCTATATATACAGTATATGGATGGAGTCATAATATAAATACAAGGAAGAGCAGTGGATGTTTGTGTACTGCTGTTACCTGATGATATGAATGGGAGTTGCAGGGTCTGGTAAATATTTTTGGAACAGTGTGCGAAAAATGGAATCTGAAGGTAAATGCGGGGAAGAGCAAGGTTATGGTCTTCGGAAGGGGTGAAGCCACAGAGTGTGAGGTGAAGTTGAACGGTCAGGCTATGGAGATTGTCAGCTCATTTAAGTATCTTGGCAGTGTACAGAGTAAAGATGGGAGTATGGATGAAGAAGTGTGGGAGAGGGTGCAACAGGGGAAGAGGGTTGTAGGAATGCTGAAAGCAGTAACATGAAATAGGGTGGTCAGCATGGAACTGAAGAAGTCATTGCATGACAGTGTGGTAATCCCGACACTAACTTACGGAAGCGAAGCATGGACGTTGTTGGAGAGATTCAAACCAAGAGTGAAAGGGATGGAAATGAGTTACTTGAGAAGTGTGTGCAGAGTTACATGGAGGGATAGACAGACGAATGAGGAAGTACGAGAGAGGTGTGGTGTGAATGTACTGGAAAGTGCGAAAAAGAACACCTTGAGATGGTTCGGCCATGTGGAACGTATGGGAAGCGAGAGAATGACTAAGAGCGTGTACGAGTGAGGTGGAAGGACAGAGGGAGAAATAAACCGAGAGAGAGGTGGAAGGATGGAGTTAAGAAGTATATGCGTGAAAGCGGTGCTGGATGGGAGGAGGAACGTCGACTGACTGGGGACAGAGGTGCATAGGGGTGTTTCGTTCGTGGCCAATCCTTCGGGGATCAAGGCGTCCGTCAATAGATAGATAGATAAATTCATCTTTAGGGCTATTTCTTACATTTTCTTTATCCTGTTAGTGTACTTTATTAAATTTGTTGGTAATGTAGTTGGTAATTGGTGTAATTTTACATATTTCAGATAAAGGATGTCAACAGAATAACAAATGATGAGCTGAAGAAACGTTTAGGTATAAAGAGTATTAGCGAGGAGATGCGTACAAGTAAACTGGGATGGTATGTACATGTGGAGAGAGTGGATGAACAAAATTAGGTGAAAAGATGCAGGTCTGCGATTGTGGAGGGAGCTGCACCAAGGGGTGGACCGAGTAAGACCTGGGATCGGACTATACGTGCCGATCTCAAATCCAAAAACTTGACAAGTAAAGCATCCCTTAACAGGGTTGCCTGGAACGCCGCCATTAGGAAAAGAGACTGAAACTGCACATCTGTGTGGAGCACTTAGTCTTAAAATGTTATGTACGTACGTATGTATAAATCTGAAGAGCACATGCAATCTATTTAGGCATTTTCAGTCAGTATTGCTGGGTAAAGGGTTAACATATTAATCTTTTGGAGTATTTCTTCCATTTATTTATCCTGTTAGTGAGTTTTATTGATTTCAGTGCTACTGTAGTGGTATTTGGTGTAATTTTACATATTTTAGATAAATCTGAAGGGACATGCAATATATTTGGGCATTTTCAGTCAGTATTGCTGGGGATACGGTTAGCATACTGTAGTCATCTTAGGAAGGGAAGAGGATGTGTAGCTCAGATTTTTGCCCGGAAATGTGTTGTGGAGAAATATCTGGAGAAGCGACAAAAGTTGTATGCTGCATTTATGGAGTTGGAGAAGGCCTATGACAGAATTGATAGAGAAGGTATGTGGAAAGTACCGGTACCGGTACTGAAAATATACGGAGTAGATGGCAAGTTGCTGAAAGCAATTAAGAGCATGTATGAGGGTGCAAAGGTGTCAGTATGTGTGGATAATTAACAGAGCGAGTTCTTTAATCTGAATGTTGGGTTAAAGCAAGGGTGTATGTGATGTCCCGATGGTTGTTCAATATATACCAGTACAGTATATGGATGGAGTCATGAAAGAAATACAAGGAAGAGCAGCGGATGTTGGTGTACCGCTGATAAGGGAAGGAAACGAGTGGAAGTTGCCTCAACAGTACAGTACCGGTACTACTGTTGCTGACAACACAGTTCTGATGAGCGATAGTGAATGGGAGTTGCAGGGTCAGGTAAATATGTTTGGAACAGTGTGTGAAAAACGGAATCTGGAGGTAAATGCTAGGAAGAGCAATATTATGGTCATTGAAAGGGGTGCAACCATAGAGTGTGAAGTGAGGTTGAACGGCTATGAAGAATGTCAGCTCATTTAAGTATTTGGGCAGTGTGTTGAGTAAAGATGTGAGTAGTCCTATGGATGAAGAAGTGTGGGAGAAAGTGTAACAGGGGAAGAGCGTTGTAGGAACTCTGAAAGCAGTAAGAAGAAATAGGGTGATCAGCATGGAAGTAAAGAAGTCCTTGCATGACAGTGTGGTAATCCCAACATTGACTTATGGGAGGGAAGCATGGACGTTTCTGACTGGGATTGATCATTGATAAGCATCGGTTATGCTAGTTGGAAAATTAGTGGGGTAGAATGTAGAGTTCGGGTGTACCGCCAGCCTTGTTTACACTACGCGGAGCGGCGGCGGATGCTGGCCATCATGTTCCCGTCTATTTGACTGCTTTTGGATACAATAATAGGTTGAGGGGGGTCACCCTCCCATGACATATTGTCATCATCATATATATTGCCAGCAGGAGGCAAATAACCGAAAAAAACGCCTTCAAAATAGACGCGAACTAAAGGCTGGTTCACACATAGCCGAGTCGGTGCGCGAGTCCAACACGAGTGATGAAATTTTGCTATTCAGCAATGACTCGTCGATACTCCTCAACACTCGTATAGACTCGTGCTACGCTCGTATATACTCGACACACTTGTGGGTACTCGCCACGGGGTCCAAAAATGTCATGCATGCATGACATTTTTGTGTCCCGTGGCGAGTACCCATGAGTGTGGCCTAAATACGTGTAGACTCATGTACATACGTGTTAACTCGTGTTTGACTCTGAATAACTCTTCGTTATTCGTGTTAACTCGTGTTGACTCGTGTAAACCCGTGTAACACTCTTTGGTGATTCGTGCTTTTCGTCATCATTTCGACGTTGACGAAGCAACACGTGTCTACACGCAACAACACGTATGTAACACACATGCAACACGTATCAACAAGAGTAGAAAGCACGAATGTGAGTGCCAAAATTTGGTGCCCCCATGATGCCAGAGTTTACACGATTCAAACACAAGTGAAAACACGAGTAAACAAGAGTAAACACGATCCACTGAGAAAAAACACGAGTGTAACACGAAAAAGCAAGTGTCATTTGAAATACCGTTATTTAAAAAATGTAGGAAGAATCAACGAGAAATTACACGGATGTAACACGAGTCAACACGTGTGCAACAGAGATCCAACGAGAGTCAACGCGTTGTCTTTCGTGTTGATCCGTATAAAAATTGTGTTGATCCGTGTAACAATAGCGTTGACTCGTCCATACTCTTTGTTTACGTGCCCTGGAATGTGGCCATTATTTTTCAAATTTTTGACACTCGTGTTGGGTTCGTGTTACACTCGTTTTGACTCTCAGCTACTCGTACAGACTCTTGCATAAACACGTGTTGACTCGTATTGAATCGAGTTAACTCGTGTTACACTCTCCTTGACTCGGGAACAATTGCTACTCGCGGCCAACTCAGCCTCCAGCGACGGCGATAATCGACGAGTGTGACTCGTGTTGGACTCGCGCACCGACTCGGCTATGTGTGAACCAGCCTTTAACCACGGTGATCGACATATGTAAACATTACGGCGGCGGTGTCGGCGTCGGACACTTGCGATAATGTTCCTGTCTATTTTGAATGCCATTGGATACAATAATATGTTGAGGGGGGCTTTGCCCCCATGACGTGTTGTCATCATCATATATATTGCCAGTAAGGAGCAAAACAACCAAAAAAATTGCCGCAAAGCCCTCCCTCAACATCATATTGTATCCAATGGCAGTCAAAATAGACGGGAACATGATGGCAAGCTTCCGTCGCCGCTCTGCGCAGTGTAAACAATGGTGGCGGTATGCCCGAACTCTACATTTCTACCCGGCTAGGTCTATATTATAGGCTACAATAAATAAGTAGGCTAGGCTATTTTTTCTATAGGCTATGCCTAGTCTAATATTACAATTTAAGGTAGCATTCAAGTTAACTACAGCAGGACTTACCCTTGACCAGGTATAGGCTATCCTAGTGTTTAATAGGCCTATACCCCTTTGAAAGGACATTAGCCTAGTCTAACCTAACAACCTTACCTAACCTATTATAGTAGGCTATTATGGGTGGGGGCTGCTGCCCCCACACCCCAATTTTTGGTGTATTTGTCTATTTTGTCTGTGAAGTGGGAATTTTTTCAATTTGTCGATAACGAAAATCCTCCATGCGGACTATAGCTTATGGAGAAAAATATGGCGAATCTATTGTTGCCTATTATCTCTAATAAATTGTTTCTCATAATGCTGCAGTAGTGTCGTTTAAAATACCAACCATTTAATTGCGTGCCTTTAAAAATGACCTAAATTAGGCTATAGGCTACTGGAAGATTAGAAGAATCTTTAAAACTAGATTTGCGGGCTAGCGGTTTATTTATATGTACCGCCCAGCAGGGTGTTTTTAGCCAAAATAGGGCTGTTTACATGATCATTTTCATGCCTAAATAAGACCCAGAGCGTAAAACAAGTGTCTATCCCTGAAAGGGCATAAACAGAGCTTTCCAATGACACCATAACGGAGATCCTTCTTTATGATGGCTAGTTTTCTTGCAACAACCCGCGCAACGCGAGTGCAAAAAGCATGTAATTCGGGACTTTCCCCATACAATTCCGTATGTAGCGAGTGAGAGAGGGAGGGAGGAGGTGGGATTCGTGTCAGTAGGTTCACCGCGGTGGTCTGGAGCAGTCATACGCTCGCTACTCTCCTGCCACCACTTGTCTCTCTCTCTCAGCAACATTACGTGCTGAAATTGCCACACGACCTATGTCGAGCGCCGCCAGATAGTCCAGATTTATTATACTCGACTTATGTTGCGCGCCGCTAGTTATGGGTTAAGAAAGACTAGGTTAGGGTTATTGTCGTGCCAAAGCTAGATTATAGCCTAAATATAAAAGGAAGTGAATAAAATGAAATATGCAGAAAAAAAATCGCCGTCAAAATAGACGCAAAGTTAACCGCGACGATTGCCCTATGTAAACATGACAACCGTACACCCGGTAACTACATCCATCCCATTAAAAGTTACTGTGGGACACCAAATATGTTGAGGGGGTCTCTGCGGCTCTGCCCCTCCTAGTCGGCCCGTCACATATTATGATGTACGGTAAGTCATCATAAGCTGTGCTAATTCATAGGATCCCCAATTAAGGACAAAGTCAATCAACAGACGAAATAAGCTCCCAAATTACAATAACATAGCGGCCCGCCGTTTATGGGCGACTTTTTACACGTCATTTTAAATGTTACTGTCCTGCCCTGGTCTAAGCCTAATAGATTTTTCCAAAGAATCAAACTTAAATTAAAAGGAAGTAGCCTAGCCTACAGTTTATAGGAAGGCTATTCCAACATGCATTCCAGAACTTAGGCTAGCCTAGGCCTAGGCTATATGAAAATTTGTGGGTGGTCTGCCAAAAAAGAATCACTAGGCCTATTAGGCTATGGGTAGGCTAGTATGGGGTGCATTTTGCAAATTTTCTGAAATCTTAGGCCTAGGCTAGGCTAAATTAAAACTCACAAAATCTGAGTAAAACCAGCACTAGAATTTTGTCTTGTCTAGTCTTGGGACAACCTCAGGCGAATACTCGCCCACTCCGGCCCTACCGTAGTCGCGGAGATCCTATGTCACAATTAAATTAGTTTATAGTTAAGGTTAAAATTCACCACCGTGTCACTTTCACTCTAGGTCATTTGTAGAACCGTAACACTGTAAAGGCAACAACCCAATAGCAGGTCATCAGGTGGTGAACCAGAGACCTACAAACCACGGTACTAGGGCCAGAGCAATGTCTTGAAGCGAGGTGCCCTTATCAACCAACCCCAGACAATCCAGTAGGAGCTGTCGGAAGGAATCCATCTTTGAAGCCAGAAAGGGACGCCCATCCACATGCTCAGTGACGGGACGAGGCGAGGCTTAGGAGGCATATGTAGGACGACCAGATGTAGGATGTGGAGGGGAAGAGGTACCGTACGACGATACATGGGATGCGGAGACTGCGGAGGGAAGAGCTCGTCAAAGTCATACGGTTCCTCAGGACCTCAACAATAACCGGGGGACGGCCGGTGCGGGCAATGGTCGATCGCCGTAGTTAATATAAGTTCGCGTCTATTTTGACGGCGATTTTTGTTGTAGTTAGGCTAGGCCTAGGCTATTTGCCCCCTGCTGGCAATATATATGATGATGACAATATGTCATGGGGGGCGATTGACCCCCTCAACATATTATTGTATCCAACGATCTCTAACCTCTGTATCTCAAAAAGGGCTAGAGCAAATTGGCTGTAAATTTCCACATCTAGGCTATTCCTTGACAGATTTGCTCCCTCCAATTAATATTTATTAGCATAAATTCAGCCTAGTTTAGCCTATAAAACAAAAACTCACATTTGTTTAGCATAGGCCTACATATAAAAAGAAAAAACCCACTCGTACTGCAATTATAAGCATAAATATGAGTATCTAAGGTACAAAGCAAATGTTTTTGTATAGCCTAAAATAAACCATAAAATTGTCATCTTTCAACTGTTGAGGTCATAAATATAAAAAAATCTAATACATTAGGAAAAAATGCGTTAAGAGTTGTGTTAGCGTGTCTATCGTCCCCTTTACTTACGTAGTCGCACGCTCGCAGTTACATTCGCGTCTAATTTGACTGTGGTTATTTGCCCCTGCTGGTGATATAGATGATGGTGACAATAAGTCATAGGGGGATAAAGCCCCTTCAACCCATTATTGTATCCCACGGCCAGGCGTTGGGTAAATTGTTTTGTTACCGGCCGGCGGATTGAGGGTGGCTTTACCAAGTTTACCCCAGCAGTTAAATTAGAAGCGAATGTAGGCCTAACTGCGAGCGTGCGACTAGGCTATATAAACAAAGCTTTTGGTATGCCCACAACTACAACTCTTACCAAAACTGCAATTAGCCTTTTTTTTTTTTTTTTTTTCAGTCTAGGCTAAATTGTGGAGGCTAGGATAAATTATTTAGCTGCAATTAGCCTAGCCTATTTTTGTTTGATCTTTCAGTCTAGGCTAAATTGTGGTAGGCTAGGCTAAATTCTTTAATATGTGTACTATTGTGTAGGCCTGTGCTTTCCAATAGAAGTAAAAATATGTAGCCTAGCCTAATGCAATTTTACTAAAACCCAAGCCTACCTGAATGTAGCCCTATGCAGAGCTCAAAAGCAAAAACAAAACAAAAATATGTTGAGCAGTGAAATAAAATTAAGCTAGGCCTAGGCCTGGTTTCCCATAGGCCTAATAACCTAATGAAGTAACTATAGCCTAACCTAATTTAAGTTATTTCACAAAATACTAATAGGCCTACCCAGCCCTCCTCATGCATTATTTTCCATTGTAAAATAAGTTTTTGCTTAACTGCAGTAATGAAAGGTAGCCTATAAATAGGCTAGTCTATGTTGGCTGTGCAATTGTCTCGATTTGACTATTTTTACCTAATTAGGCCTAAAGCAGCCTGAGCCTATTCCCAACCCCCAAACAGTATCCCATGTTAAGCCCTAGGCTAGGCCTAGGCCTAATCCCACTCTCAATCAAAATTCGAACTGATAAATTTGTACCTACCGGTAGCGCTGCCTAGGCTAGGCCTATATTTTGCGTGAATAGATATAGAAAATGGTTTAGAGGAAAGAGCATCCTATATTATGTTCAAATAATATGTAATAGCACTGTGTATGGTTGTATTAAATTTAAATAGTGATAGATGTGTATATTAATGGGATAAATACTCCCGAAGTTCGCATACGTTCAGAAAATTATACTGCAACACTGTTGCCAGATACTAATCAATGCCATTATCATTATATCATAATGGATTTTACTCATTTGCATAATTTCAAATGCCTAGGACATTAATATAATATTTTCCTATCTTTTTTGTAGTGATATTTGTCTGATTTAGTGGTATATTGGTGTCTGTCTAGGGTTATAATGCATTGTGAAAGTTACCTCTGAATCGCTGACTTGGTAACAATTCGGTATGGACCCTGCTTTCTTTGAGTACTACACGGCAAGAGAAGCTTTTGGTTTTGTCATTACTGTTCAAGGTAAACAGCAACTTCTAAATTCGACATCATGTTCAAATAATATGTAATAGCATTGTCTATGGTTGTATTAGACAAAAATTGTGATAGGTTTCTATTTTATGTGGATAAATAGTATTAAGCTGAATAAACTAAATACCGAATGTTCACTAGAGTGGTTGTTGATACATTTGCTAGATGAGGGAGGAGGGAGGTAGGAAGGAAGGGCTAGGCAGTGTTGCCAGTTATATCGCTATATATTACCGCTAGATGTAGAGCTATTTACTTCAATTTAGCAGCCATTTTTTCATATCTAGAGAGATTTACTAGGGATAATTTTAAAATTTCAGACATTCTAGTCATATTACATTGTAAAATTTGCAAAACAAACAAACCAAAACTCTTTAGAAATTGCAGCATTATTCTAACATTGTTTGACTATGTAGCAACATGCTAGCGACTTTTGAGAAAGGATCAAGCGGTATTTTGTGGAGACATACTGGGTGGTGGTTGCAGTGGTGCCAGTTGTAAAGCTACATATTACCGCTAAATGTAGAGCTATTTACTTCAATCTAGCAGCCATTTCTTTTATATCTAGAGACATTTACTAGGGATAATTTGAAAATTTCAGACATTCTAGTCATACTACATTGTAAAATTTGCAAAACAAACAAACCAAAACTCTTTAGAAATTGCAGCATTATCCTAACATTGTTTGGCTATGTAGCAACATGCTAGCGACTTTTGAGAAAGGATCTAGTGGTATTTCGTGGTAACACTTTAGGAGGGTTAAAATACGAGTCACACGGGCAATTGCCAAAACTTTAAAGGTCCATATGATTGTTATTAAACTAAGCATTTGGCTAAAACCTTAGCCAATACGCTGTCATTCACCAAAAATAAATTTGAATTATCATTATTATTTGGTAGGGTAGGTATGTATAGGTAGGTTGGCTAAATAATTGCTGGAATTCGTAGGGACTCGAACTGTTTTGAGAGAGTTAAATAAAACTAAAATGATAGATATGAATAATAAAGAGATTATGTTATTAAGCAAAACTGGGGGATGCGTGGAAGCCTATAGACTGTAGACGGTAAGTTTTAAAGTAATTTAAGAATAGACAGTTTTCAATGCTGCGGCCAAACTATTCCACCCATTTAAATTTTTTTGGTATCAAAACGTTCGGAATCGCGAGCCTCACCCAACTACGCAAGCATGGCTTTGATCATCGGCGTAGTTTTTAAGATGTGGAATTTTAAGTGGAATTCGAGGTTTTTTCAAGATTGCCGGAAAAAAACCCACGTGCAAAAGCAAAACCTTCTCTATAAAATTTGCGGAGCATTAGTAGGGGAGTGCGTATGCCAAAGCCCAGTCGTTTCCTGTGAGTGGGAGAGACGGTATTTAGGCGTCAAGTTTTTCGGGAAATCGGCTGCCACGGACCTGTTTGGCCGCCATGACGGATGTTTAGCATATCAAAAGTTGCCCAATACAAAAACGCACCTCTTGTGAAAGTTTGATCCCGATCCAAAAAAGCGGTTCTGGAGTTATTGCGTCGAAACCGGCGCGTAAGAAGAATTTGGATGAAATCCCAGGTTTAATGATTACAATAGGGGACGAACCCCTAATAATAATAATAAAAATAATATATATATATACTGTATAATATATATACTGTATATACTGAATATATATATACTGTATATACAGTATATATATATATATATACTGTATATGTATATGTAGGCCCAATCCCCACTTTTCCTATTTTTATTTTTATTTTCTATTTTACTCTATTTTATTATTTTTTTTGTTTTTATTTTCTTGGGGGTGGCCGACTCAAGACAGAGCAAGAACAGGGAAAACACAAAACACAAAACACGTTGACAGAACAACGAACAAACAGACAAAACACAAAATTCACACACATCTAGGTCACCCAGGAGAACACCCAGAGACCAGGGTCACCAAGGTCGCTCCAGCACTCCCCCGGCCCCCGACCACCCGGAGAGGTTCCGATCTCGGCAGGCAGACATGCAGCGGAACTACAGCCACAAGCCCGCCCACCACACTTCCAGGCGCACCCTTCATATTAATCGTCTCCCCGGGCCAGGCACCTGATGGACAATTATCTAGTCCAACTTGCGCCCGACCCCTTCCCCCAAATGACCACGTGTTCACTCAACTATTCACAAGCATTCTCCATTTATTCCTGTTTATTACCACTTCCTTTGCCTGATCTATAGTCATTCCTCTATCATCCAAAGCTTGTCTTACACAGTCTCTCCATCTCAATGGGGGTCTTCCTGCCCTTCTATCTCCCCTTGTATCTGACTCACATATCTCTTTGTAAGCCTTTCATCTCCCATTCGTTCAACATGACCATACCAGCTCAGCACCCTTCTGTCCACTCTGGCTGACAAATGTTCCTGTTGCCCCACTCTCCTACGTATCTCCTCATTCCTCAATCCGCCTCTACGAGTAATTCCACACATACTTCTCAAGCAGCTCATCTCCATCACATCCAGCTTTCTTCTCTCCTTTTTCTTCAGAGCCCATGTCTCAGCCCCATGCATCACTGTTGGCACAACAATTCCTTGATACATTGCACTTTTTACTTTCATTCCGAGATTTCTCGTCTTTCACATACTTCCCATTGCTCCGAAAACCTTCCTTCCTTTACACACTCTCTGTTTTACCTCAATTTCCATACCTCCACTCCTGCTTATCGTTCCTCCTAGATATAATTATAAAACACTCTACTTGTTCCAATATTTCCCCATCCAGCCTCACATCTAGATTCACCCTACGATCACCCCTATTACACACCATTACTTTACTTTTATTGACGTTCACCTTCAGTTTCCTCCTCCCACAAACCACTCCAAACTCTTTGACTACCCGCTGCAATTTCTCCTCAGAATCCGCCACCAATGCTGTGTCATCAGCGAACAGCAACTGATTCAACTCCCAATCTCTACCTTTTTTTCCTACTAAAACCAATCTTCTTCCCATAGTTCTCATTTTCACCTCCCTCACCACACCATCCATAAACATATTAAACAGCCATGGTGACAATATACAACCCTGTCACAAACCCACCTTTACCTCAAACCATTCACTCAACTCACCATTTCCTGTTCTAACACATGCTCTGCTCCCTTCATATATATATATATATATATATATATATATATATATTGAGAATATATCACAAATACACGTGAGCCACTAAATGTTTCTAATCTCTCAGTGGGGATCGAACCGTCGACCATCAGGACAATAGCCAACGCTTTAATCAATTACACCACGGCAGTCTATATATATATACCATATATATATATACAGTATATATACTCACAAATATATCCACCTGAAGTCTTTCATTTGTGAAAATCATTAACATTTAGTGCCATGCAAAATGTAATGTTGTCATTGCTAACATGACGTTCCGCAACCTAGTCACTCACATTGCCTTCCCAAACTCATAAGACTACACCACATGTCAATAAGCGAAAAATTATATTTGTTGTTACATGTACTCTACGTACTACAGTTAAGGGGAGATGGGCCGGTTTTCTAGACACCCTTCTCCCTCATGCTTTGCCCCATTAGTTTTCCGATTTTAAGATGTTTGCCCCATTAGTTTGTCGATGTTAAGACCTTTTGCACCATTTTGTTGTCAATATTAAGACCTTTCGTGCTATTTAGGTGTCGATTTTTTCCTGGCGAACGATAGTGAACCTGTAATGTTGGAAGAATCGGCCTTCGGCTGGGATATTTTTCTACCGAAAAATGTACAAATTTATCTAGAAGGGGGATCTAATGGACGTTTCTTTAAGTTTGATAGAGGTCTAGGGAGGAAACTAGAAAAATATTAAATACATGACAAAATCGACCAAAAAGTGAATCATCCCCCCTTAAACTAAAACATAAATCTGACCTCTTCAAAGAATGCTGCAACCGTCCTTAACTCCCGCTGTACTGGCAACACCCTTTGCATTAACTCCCGCTGTACTGGCAACACCCTTTGCATTAACTCCCGCTGTACTGGCAACACCCTTTGCATTAACTCCCGCTGTACTGGCAACACCCTTTGCATTAACTCCCGCTGTACTGGCAACACCCTTTGCATTAACTCCCGCTGTACTGGCAACACCCTTTGCATTAACTCCCGCTGTACTGGCAACACCCTTTGCATTAACTCCCGCTGTACTGGCAACACCCTTTGCATTAACTCCCGCTGTACTGGCAACACCCTTTGCATTATACGCTGGCAACTATTAGACGATTTTACTCAGCTTAGGAAGGCTTTCTACCAATTAAAAGGCTACAGACTGTCTCGATTAATTCTTTTTATGTAACGTATATCTTTCCTAAGCTTCATAAAATTGTCTAAATATAGCTAGAATGAAAATAAACAAAGACGTCGCCGGAACAGAAGGGGTTAACATCTCACGATGGTCAGGGTAACGCCCTGGTTTAGCTTAAGGGGACATGGGCCGTTTTTCTGGACCCTCTTCCCCTCATGTTTAGCCCCACTATTCAGATCTTTAGATGTTTGCCCTATTAGTTTGTCAATTTTAAGACCTTCCGCCCCATTTTTTTGTCAATATTAAGACCTTTCGTGCTCCTTAGGTGTCAATTTTTGTCCTGGCGAGCGAAAGCGAGCCTGTAATTGTGGAGGAAACAGCTTCGGCCGTGACATTTTTCTACCAAAAAATGTACACATTAATCTTGAAGGGGGATCTAATGGATGTTATTTTTTTATGGTTGATGGAGGTCTAGGGAGGACACTATGAAAAAAATGAAAAAAATGAAAAACAAAAATATATACCATAATCCGGCCCATCTCCCCTTAAGCCATGCCTACATATTAATAAGTAACCCCACACCCAAAACAATGTACAAGACCTCTTGAATAGTCTCGATCGAAAACCATGAGTAAGAACGACTTGAAAGAGTCAATGTATGAACAAAAACTAAGCATGACCAGCAACAAACGGCAATGCTAAGAAAAGTTAATCTATGACTCGAGGTAATTCCATAAGTCTCCCTACAACGAAGGCAGAAGCAACTCCCTTGGTGAAACTGTCGACTCATATAGGTTTTTGTGTAATAATAATAATACTAATAATAATAATATATATATATATATATATATATACATACAGTATATACTGTCTTTCTTCTATTCAACAGCTGAGCTCTGGAACTCTCTCCCAGAATCAGTCTTTCCCTCTTCTTATGACTTAAATTGCTTCACACTCTGTGTGTCCAGGCATTTTGGCTCGAAGGTCCCTTGATTTTGGCCCTGTCACTCTTTCAACTATGGGGGAGGCACTTGCTACAGGCAGTTCTGCCTTTTGTCTCCCTCACTCACATATAATTATAAAAAAAAAAATATATATATATATATATAATATATATATATATATATATATATATATATATATATATAATATATATATATATATATAATATCTTATGTAGTATATATATATATATATATATACTGCATATATATATATATATATATATATATATATATATTAGTGGCCCCTCCATCATTGACGAACATGCCTATTACATAAGGCATCCTCTTCAAACACTAATCCGCCGTAGTTTGAATCTACCGCGCAGAGCATTTAAAAACTGAGGAGCCTTCATCATGAGCGCACGCGACCTCACTCATGGCTTCAGTCATTATGAATTGGGTTCTCACTACGAAAAAACTTCGTAAAAAATAAAAACAAAAAGAAAATAAGAATAACTATCCAATAAGCTTTCCATCATAACGTGGATGTACTTGTGTGGATTTCTGACCAGACGCTGAATCAGGCGTCATTCCTCCTTCTTTGCTCTGCGCTCAGCCTGCCCGGACGTACCTTTCAGGCTCCGCTGGTTCCGCATTCGTTGCGTCCCTAGTGAGTTTTTTCTCATTTGTTTACTCTAGGATGTATCGAGTAAGGTTAGGATAGGCGTAGCAGGAGTGTCCTGGGCTGGTTGCCCGCAGTGCAATGTATTTTGGGTCGTATGTATGGGGCATCTATTTCGGATGTACCCTCGTGGTCCTGTTGTGGACTCGTGAACTTTTCACAGTTGTGTTAGTTGGTGATGCAGGCGGCTTTCATTACGCGTTAATTATTGCTGCCTTTTATCCTTCTGATGAGGTAAGCTGTGTGTTTGCTGACGTTCCCAGCGTATTTTTCTTCACTTAGTGAAGTTTTTTCTGGGTCCGTGTCAGGCTTCCCGGGGTGGGAAGTTATCGCTTCGGTGGTGTGTTGGCGGTGGTTCCTGTTGTGATATTCCAGTGTGTGTGTATTTCAACTTTTTTCATGCCGTCTACCTAGGCCTAGCCAGCCGCTCGTAGCTTTGCCACATGTCTAGTGTTATTATTTATTTATAAATATGCCCTACTGTGTCATGTGTATCCGGGTTTTAGTTGTGTATTGGCTAATTCCTCGGACTATATTTGTTTCCTGGTTTAGTTGTGTATTGGCTAATTCCACGGATTATGTTGTGACCTTGGTTAGTCGTGCGTGTCTCTCCTCGTGTCGTATTGTTCAGATGGTGTCTGTTCAGGGTGGGGTTTGCCTTCCGGCGGGTTTTTCTCGGTTTCACCATGAAAAATCCTGACCGATGAGCAGTGTTGGGCCACACGTGGTTTTTAACACTGGCTGGTTCCCCGGCGTGGGGAGGTGTCTGTGGCTCTCCAGGACTGCGTCTCTGTGGGTGCCTGGTTTCAGGCCTCCTTTAAAATTCCCGGCGGGATGGCTGTACCCCTCCTTACATATATATTTAGATATATATAAAGAAACGACGTTCTTGAGAACACTCGTTTTTTATAGGTTTTTCTACCTGGTTTACGACAACCACATGGAAAACCTAGCTGTTGTTTAGGCGTTCCTCCCCGGCGATCTTTTACAAAGAAGTGGGGTCAGGAACTTGTGGGGTTAACTTTTAGACTTCTCACCCGGCGGGTGCACCTGAGCAGGGTGGGATAAAACGACTTAGGTCTCTTATAGTTAACCAATCCATTTGAGTGATACTCTGTGTATCGCTGCCTTTACTCTTACGGCAATTGAAGGATCAGTGAGGTTTAACCAAATCGATTCCCACACCCGGCGGGTGCCCCTAAGTGGAGGAACTAAGGAATTTATAAACAAATTCAATTTCGATTAACCTTAATTGGGTAATACTTTCAGTATCGCCGCCTTCTATTTTTACGACGATCGTTTGGGACAATTCGTTAAAAAATCAGATCTCGTATATTCCTGCCCTGGGCTATTCTACTAAAATATTTCAAGGGCCGGCGTCTTTATGAGGGGGGGCTTTGTTACAAAATTGAATCTTGAGACAGTCACCACCTCCTACAGACTATAAGTGCCATACTGGACCATTATATCAGAGGGTATTCTTCATGTTCTTTAGCTAAGAAGATTTGTTTAGCCTCTTTACACCCAGCCGCGTAGCGAGATGTGTTAGCTGTGTCTTTGCATCCCGTTACCCGGCGGGTTATTAACACTTGTATGCGAACACTTGGGTTAACCTTATGAGCATTAATTCCTGGAAATTTTTCTTTATTTTTCCAGAGCTGAGCTCCGGCGGACCAATACAGACCCGGCGGTAGTTTCCTCACACCAGTCTCTGTCATGGCTAATGTGGCCCCAGTTTTTGCCCTGTGCATTACCCCTACTTGCGCGGGTATCCCAATTTTTGCGCATACCCTTTGCATAAGGTGTGTTAGATGTCTAGACCGTTCAAGGGGTCTCTGGGTTACACTTAATTGTTCATTTTGCTCCCAATTAGCCAATAAAGTCCTGTGTGACAATGACAAGACCGCGGCGGTAGCGTTGAGAGAGGTCAGACAACAAATGTCGGCCTATACTACCATTGTCGCACATAAGTCACTTCAATGTGACAACGTCCCACTTTGGGATAAGTTGCTGTCAGAGCACCCTCCCCCTAAACGTACCTCTAGAGTAACGGTTTTTAAGCCGACAGAGACTAGCCGGGGTTCTGTATCGTCTGTGGATACGTTTAAACGCCCGAGAGAGCCTACTCCCCCGGCAGCCACATCCTCGTCGCAGGCGAGATCGAGGTCAAGGTCACCCCTCATACAGCGGTCTTCAAGTCGGGCCTCTTCCCCGGCTAGTAAGAAGTGTAAGACTGAAGCTTCCCCCAGTGGCCATGGTGGTGATTCTTCCAAACCTAGGTCTAGTTCGCGGTCACACCGTAGCCACAAATCCTCCAAAAAGGATTCCCATAAGAAGTCCTCTCGACATTCTACTAAGTCTAGTGCATCTCATCGTACCTCTACACCTGAAAATGTTTCTGTTACAGCCTCAGAGTATAGTGAAGCGCCTGTCCCTAAACAAGATTTACCTATTGATATTTTAACCCTAGAAATGGAAAGTTCAGGAAATTCAATAATTGAGAATGTTTCAGACTCTCAAGAGAGCGTAGGCCAGAGCCTCGGTGTTTGGCGGTTTGCTCAGCCAGGGTCTGACCATCCACGTCCGACTCATACGAGTCACACAGTAGCCGATGTCCACAGGGACGCGGCGACCCCATCCTCTATCCCTGATTTATCTTGGAAACAAGGTGCCCCTGCCTCGGCGGGGTCTTCTCAGGAGGATCGGGAGGAACAAGATGAAGTGTCATTAATTTCAGATAGGGAGGGACAAGGGTCAGGCTCAGGCCTGGACGCCGCCCATGATAATACTGATTCACCTGAAAGTTCTGCATCTAACCAGTTTGTTACAGCACAAGAAATTGATGGGTTACTTACTCATGCTCTATCAAAATTCTTTAATCAACAACAAGAAAACCCCACAATGGACTTGGGGGCTCCCTTGACAAGTTCTGCGGTACGGCCTCTGATAACGTCAATCGATTTATCTAAGATTCCTAACCCTCCTACTCTGTCACCGGCAGGGAGCTCTAAGCCAGCTACGGCGGCATTCACTACGTCAAATGTCAGGGTCATTACGGATGTTAATCCACCCCCTCTAGAAAAAGCGCCTCTTAGAAAGGTAGCTATGCCCCTGCTTTATGGGCCAGACGAGTCATGGGTCCCTTTGAACCCCTCTAAGCCAGAGCTTGCCCAGCCTACCTTGTCAGGGGAACTCCCGGTACCACGTGAGTGGTTTATCCAGGGAAATAAGTCTAAGAAATTAAGGGCATTGGATGCCTTGGGTAATGTTTTGGACGTAAATATCAAGGCTATACCTAGTTATTATCATCAGGATTATTTTGTTTATGCATCTAAGCCTGCTTTACCCCCTGCCTCAGCTTCAAAACTTTTTTCAGACTGGTCTAAGCTGGATGGGTTTAATGATATTAAGGCTCTGTCGGCTCTTACTCCTGAACTAGATTTACAGACCGTCACAGACGAGACAGCTAATCCAGTGTTGAAGGTGGGACAGTTGGGACCAGGACCTTGGGTGGATTGGGAGGTAGAGGCTCAAAACTTTGCAACCACTTTCACTTCTAAATTTTCCCACCAGATCCCTCAGGATACACATTCATGGTTCTCCATGCCGGTAGGTTCTGCCGGCGGAGTTCCGTCAGCTTTATTTTCCTTTTAGCTGCCCCTAAGATTAATCTTTGTGAACTAAAGGAACCATTCACTACCCCTACCCCTTCTCACCTAGACAGAGAATTTAGGCTAAGGGGAAAAGCTTTCCGCCTGTTTTCACAGTACATAGTTTCTCAACAGGTGGCTAAGTCTTTACTCAGGTCTACTCAGGCAATCGCAGACGCGGATGCTCGAAGATCAGTTGAGTTATCCCGGCGTCTGATTCTTCAGTCGTCGATTCAATCCTTAGGTGATATACGCACAGCCTTACTTGAGGCGGTGCGAGCACGACAGGATCTTAGGATGTCATTAGTTCGCAAGCTGCCTGATCGCATTGCTAACCAGGTGGTAATGTCCCCAGTACTTACACCTTCTTTAATGTCCCCTGATGTATGGCGAACAGTGTTTAACATGGCACAGGCCGTGAAGCACAGTCCCGCACAGGCTAAGAAACCCGCATTTAACTTCCCCAAACCTAAGCCTCCTACTAAAGCTCAGCCAGGGGGTTCTAAGCCGTTTCTTCCGCCTAAGTCCTCCCAATCCCCCCTGGGTCAGTTCAGGCATAGACAGAGAGGGTTTTCAGGACAGAGGGGACGCGGCCAGTATAAGCCGGGGCAGGGCCAGTCTTCGGCCCACACCAGCCAGCCGGCGAAGCGTCCAACACCACCAAACCCACCATCAAAAAACTAAAGTCTTTCTCACTCCCAGTGCCTATCTTAGAGCCGGAGGAACCGAGGGAAGTACAGCCGGCGAACCCTTGTCTGCTAACTGGGTCGTTCCGAACGTGTCACCAAGCATGGCCGTTAAAAACCTGGGCACGGATGGTGGCACGCAAAGGCATCACTTGGCAGTGGCTCCGGCGACCTCGCTTACGTCAGCCAACAACGGCAAATTGTGTTTCATTAGAGGTGGAGTTGCTGGTCCAGGAGATGATTGCCAAGAATGTCATCATCCCGGTCCCTCCAGTTTACCCTGTATTCACGTCAAAACTGTTTTTGGTTCCCAAACGGGACAGTGTTCAGATGAGGCCGGTCGTAGACCTGTCTTATCTGAATCTTCACATTTACAACGAGTCTTTCAGAATGTTAACAGTTCATCAAATCAGGCTAACACTTCCGCCGGGTGGCTGGATGTGTTCCCTAGACCTGACAGACGCCTATTGGCACGTGTCGGTCAACAAAAGATTTCAAAGGTTTCTGGCCTTGAGGATCAGGCACCAAAATTTTGTTTTTCAGAGGATGCCGTTCGGTTTGAACCTAGCACCTCGATTATTCACGAAACTAGTCCGGCAAGCCCTGATGCCGTTGTTAAAACAGGGAATCAGAGTGTTGTGGTATCTAGACGACTGGCTGGTGGTGGCAGAGACACAACAATTATGCATAAAACATGTCAATATCATTTTAAATCATGTCAAAACTCTAGGCTTCAAGGTAAATCTGGTAAAGTCAAACCTTGTTCCCTCAAGAGTAATTCAGTGGATAGGGCTGGTCTGGGACACCGCCGCTCTCACTCTGAGTCAGAGTGTGGACAATCGCAACAGGTTTCGCAGGAAACTGTTCAGGTTTCTTCACAGTCTGACTACGACACGAAGAGTCTGGGAGTCTCTGGTCGGCTCTCTCAACTGGATTCAGCTAACTGTCAAGTTGGGCCGGTTGAAAGTAAAACGATTAATATTGGAAGGCAACAAATATTTCCCACTCTTACCGGCGGGAAAATTATGGCCCATACCAAAATTAATCCACACCTTACTAGCGGTCTGGGCGAAGAGGGAAACATTGCACTCAATCATGTCATGGACCTCTCCTCCTCCAACGGTATGGGTAGACACGGATGCGTCAGGCACCATAGGGTGGGGATTTCAGTCAAATCAGGGGCACCAGGGTCAGGGACTTTGGTCCCACTTAGAAATCTCTCACATAAATGTCAAAGAGTTACTAGTCCCCTTGTATTTCCTTCAGGCTCACGGCCCGGCGTTACGGGGCAAGTCAGTGGCCTTCAGAATGGACAATCTGAATGCAGTTCACTGTATTCAGAAACAAGGGTCAACGAGGTCAAGGAAGTTGCTACTCGTGTCGGAAGAGATTTTTGTTCTAGCCACCAGTCTAGATATTTATCTTCACGCATCTTATCTCCCAGGCGTAGCGAACGTCTGGGCAGACGCTCTGTCCCGGAGACAGAGCACGACAGTAGAATGGGAGCTCAAGCAACCCATTTTCGACCTAATGATTGCGGAGCTCTCCCATCCACAAGTGGATCTTTTTGCGTCCGAGGAGACTCACAAGCTCCCTCTATACCTCACCCGCCGGGCGATAACGCCGGCAGGGGGGCCAGACGCCCTAGTGACAGACTGGAACAGATGGAGCTCCATCTATCTGTTTCCGCCGCCAGATGCGTCACTAATGTGCCACGTAGTGAACAAACTACGAGTTTATCGAGGCTTAGTCTCGCTAATCGCGCCCCTGTGGCCGGCGCAGGTGTGGTACCAGCAGTTAATAATGTGGTGCCCGGACCCGGTATCGCTCCCGGTCGGGTACTTCCACTTAGACACGATTGGCAACCTAGAGACCTCGCTGACTTTTGCATTATGGACATTCAGGAGGCCAAGTGGCTAGCACCATACGGTAGGGATGTGACCAATAAATTGCTCAATCAATATACTCAGTCTACTAAGCGACAATATCAATCTCATTGGAAAGCTTTTACTTCTTGGATTGTTAGAACGGAACAAACTGTACCCTCAGTGGCATTGGTTTTTAATTACTTGAACTATCTGTTTGAGCAGAAACGTTTATCTGTGGTTACTTTGAAGAATCACTTAACTGCGATTAGATTGCCCTTTTTCGACCTTACAGGTCTATCCATACCGGTGGCGGAGGAAACAGGATTTATGAGAGCGTGTTTTAAACTCCGCCCACCTCCCCGTCAGCTCATGCCTACTTGGTCTCTGGACAAAGCTTTGTCTTTACTTCATTCTCGTCTGTATCAAAATACTGCAGACTTTGCTTTAATCTTAAAGAAGGCAGTTTTCCTTTTGGCTTTGGCCACCGGAAACAGAGTGTCTGAGCTGGCGGCGATGAGCAACACACCTAATTGTCTTAGGTTTGGTAGACTTAATGATTCAATTTCCATTGCACCCTCCCCGGCGTTTGTAGCCAAGAATGAGCATAGTGCACACGTGTTTTCTGAGTTCACGGTGCCGGCGTTAAAAAGGGGAAAGGTGCATCATAATTTATGTCCAGTGCAAGCTCTAACCAAATATTTGAGAATAGCTCCTCATAACCCCCAAGGTGCTTTATGGGTAGCGAGTACGGGTAAACGCTTACTTAAACGGCGATTAGCCTCTCTTCTGGTAGAAGTCATTAAAGAGAGTAATCCCGGCGTTGTGGGTAGGGCCCACGATTTACGCAAGTGGGCGGCCTCTTTACGTTTCCTGAAAAACTTTTCAGTTGAAGATATTGCGTCCACACAGTTGTGGGCGTCTAATCATACGTTTCTCTCTAGATACTTGTCAGTTGCTCTAGACAAACCTTCCTTACCATGTATAGCTTTAAGGCAGGCAGAGGGTCTAGGTGGCCCTGCAGTCACTTATGTTTATTTTCAAGGAAGGGGGGGGGGGGGGGGGGGTGCAGTCAGTTGACATAGGACACCCTAGACCCCGCCGGAGTATGAGAGCTGTGATACAATTTAAGGTTAAAATGTGATATGAAAATTTCTCTGCGAGAATTTGTGCTAGTACAAAGTTTAGTACAAAACAACGGTGTTGTTATAGTAGTTTTAGCTGCGAAAGCAATGTAACATTAGTTCAATGGAGTTCATTAGCAATTGATCTCCACATGTATTTTGGGGTTTATGATGTGCACATATAAACTTATAACTTATTATTTTTGTCACCACTCGTTGAGTGGGGTGCCTTTTGTAACTACAGATCTGTGTTCAGAATCTTCAGGGTTACCTATTTTTGTCGGGCAGGCTTCTTTGAAGCACGCACCTGCCTGAACCCCTTTTTCTTGTATATTTCCGGCCTACGCCGTATTAAATACATTTTTCAAAAAGTAAGAATATTATGTGGTTGTTTTTATTATCTGCTTTTCTAGAGTTATGATATGATTACGAATGTCCCCCTCCAGTCTTAGATATCAGGCATGTTCGTCAATGATGGAGGGGCCACTAATAAATTATAGGTTTGACTCCTGTAAGGAGATAAAGAAAACCTAATATTTAGTAGTGGCCCCGTAATCATTGACGACTGGGGCCCTCCCGACCATCCCCTTCCCATTCGTTGATGTATTAAGGATTTTGGTTTACTTGATATGTCAGTGAAGGAGGAATGACGCCTGATTCAGCGTCTGGTCAGAAATCCACACAAGTACATCCACGTTATGATGGAAAGCTTATTGGATAGTTATTCTTATTTTCTTTTTGTTTTTATTTTTTACGAAGTTTTTTCGTAGTGAGAACCCAATTCATAATGACTGAAGCCATGAGTGAGGTCGCGTGCGCTCATGATGAAGGCTCCTCAGTTTTTAAATGCTCTGCGCGGTAGATTCAAACTACGGCGGATTAGTGTTTGAAGAGGATGCCTTATGTAATAGGCATGTTCGTCAATGATTACGGGGCCACTACTAAATATTAGGTTTTCTTTATCTCCTTACAGGAGTCAAACCTATAATATTATATACAGTATATAATATATATATATATATATACTGTATATGTATATATACTGTATATATATACAGTATATATATATTTATTTATACATTTGTGATATTGCTTGATTTGAATCTTGGTAACCTTGCTATAAAGCACATAGTCCAACTCTGCTTGTTAACTGATATTTTTATCAATTTTCGTAGACTACCAAGTATTCAAAACCTCCCTTTTTCAATTAAAATATAATTTCTGCTCCTAAACTAGCCTCTCAAATCGTGCTTCTAATTAATACTTTAAACTGGCATTTACCTTATATGTTAAAGGTTATAATTACACAGGTTTTGTATATGAATTATGTTGTGATGCAAATGTTTAGTGTTTAGTAAAAAATTGAATTGGTGATTTACATGGCAAAAAGAAGAATGTACCACCAACCAAGCATTGTTTCAGCAGAAAGGTTTTGTTTTGTCTTTTCCTGACCACAGACAAGCAGAACATAACAGATGGAAATACATGTTAGCGACATATAGTTTTTTAGATACGGTTGGTACATACAGTAGTGTTACAAATTCTTCCTCTCACGAGGTGTAAGATCGAAGGTAATCCATTATTGATCTCCACACACCAATGTCAACACAGACCCGGAAGGGACTGCTACAGGGCAGGAAGATTTGAAGGTCATTATGTATTGAATGGACGCCGACACTCAGCATGATGAAACAGAGAGGTGATGAGCAGAACAGAGGATGACTAACTAAACAACAGAGGCAGAGGTAGAGGCCGAGGGAGACATTGGTCACCATTGTGAGGGTGGGGTCCCTCCAGAGGAACTCTGAAATACTGTAAGTCACAGATCTGTCAGACCCAGAGCCAAACACCATGTGAGTACCGTGCAGGCAAAGCTGACTAAAAGTATCCCACTATACAATTCCGGGTTTGGCGGAAACCAAAGAGCAACGCTCATCGATCCTTCCGATGTTCAGACTGTGTGTGTGGGGTTGTGATGGAGTGATAAAGGACAGGGAAGAGAAGACTTGTGTGTAGCAATTGGTGCAGGCTGGAGCCATGGTGTTAGAGTGCTAAGGTGTTTGCCACCGACCACAGGATCAAGGATGAGGAGTGTGGACTGGAGTATGAATTAATAGTCTCCAATCAATATATACTACTATCACCAACATGCACATAGTATCGTCACTTTCAAACTCAATAATTTCTTACGCCTTATGTTTCTGTCCAGAATCCAGCCAAATCTGTGTTTCGACTTGCCAAGAATTCTTTCAGCAATAACAAATGTATTGAAATGTCTAATTCTAGCTTTTCCTAATCTGGTATTTACCCAATAACCTCCCTCCACCTTTTCATTCTGACAGCACCACCACTACGTTCTCCAACAATTTTGAATTATTTGCTCAAACTTTCGCTATCAACTATAGCTTGGATGATTCTATAGTCGGTTTATTTTCAGCTGAGGATAAATTGAATCTCTTTTTTGCTGATTTCTCGATAGTTACTGGAAATATATGAAACTATTGTGTGTATGTACCTTAAAAATACCAAGTTTTCATCATTAACAACATATTTTGCTACAAAATCTCCGTAATAGCTGAGTAACCAAGAGAGTAACGTGGCAATTTACCCTCAGCTGGAAAAAAGATAGACTATAGTGTTATCTCACTCTCTCCTTCCCCCGCTCCCTTATATATACCTATTATTATTTTTTTTCTCTTCTAAACATGTACTTTCTGCTCTCTCTGGGCTTAATACTAAGAATGTGTTTGGACCATAATGTGTCACTCCTATTGTTCTCAAAATCTATTTTTCCAAGAGGATTCCCTACCTAGGCAAACTGTTCTGTTTATGTCAAGACTCTATCCTTTTCCCTTCTTGCTGGAAGTTTGCTCTCATTCAACCTCTCCTGAAGAAAGGTGACCAATCTCCAATTGCTCTCATATCTTGCATCATTAAATGCTGTAAATGTAGATACAGAGGTACCCTGTCCAGGATTCGAACCCACTCACCCCAGGTATATTTGGGAGAGCTGGGCACCATAACCACTCGGCCATGGTTATGGCGCTCAGCTCTCCCAAATAACCATAACCACTCGGCCAGGGCGGGTTCCCAACCCCGAAAGGGGTTGAAATAGGGGAGCTATCCCCCCGCCAAAGGCTGCTTTCTAGGGCCTTTCCTAGCTGATGCTGAGAGGATTGGGTTCTAGTCATTTGGTGATGGGCTGGTCTATCAGAGTGAAAACTGAGTGATCTCTGCCATACCCATAGCTTACTCTGAGTGTTCCTTTTACTTATATATTTTCTAGATCTCAAGTGACGGCATCTCTTCCGTGGATTGACCTCCCAATCTACCAAGATTGGAAGCCAAAGCGTCACATTTTTCCTTTGCCCCTCAACTTTCTCTTCATAATTGCTGAGGGGCACAGGGCCCTGGGTGGGTCTTTGGTTTCCCGGGCGTTTCCGCACCCTCCTCAGCTCCCCGCCATGGAGTGGCTTCGGTCACCCAGGCTTTATTGTGGTCGGCAGGGAGGGTTCTGTGGGGGCGCTCAGTTATGGCCTTGGCCTTGCTCGGGGCCATGGGGCTGTTCGGCCAGGCAGCTTGGGGAACAACAAGAACAACAACAACAACCACTCGGCCATGAGCGGATATAAGGAAAGCAACCTTAGTTCTTATTTGAAGAACGAGGTATGGTTTCGTGGAGGACTAAGCCTTCGAACACGTGGTGAGTTTTTGTTTAGACTTCAACCAGGACTAATTTACACTTTCCCCACGCCAACTCGGCTAAGTGATATACGATTTGTAATCGTCCTGGTACTATTATGGGACCTCTCTGATTGACAAATATTCAATGATAATGTACGACAGGTTGATAGAGAGGTACCCTGACCAGTATTCGAACCCACTCACCCCAGGTTTATTTGGGAGAGCTGGGCACCATAACCACTCGTTCATGAGCGAATATAAGGCAAGCGACCTTAGTTCTTATTTGAAGAACCAGGTTATAGTCTCGTGGAGGACTAAGCCTTCGAACACGTGGTGAGTTTTAGACTTCAACCATGACCTCAACCATGACTTCAACCATACCTGGGGTGAGTGGGTTCGAATCTTGGTCAGGGTACCTCTCTATCAACCTGTCGTACATTATCATTGGATATTTGTAAATCTAGTCTTAATTCTAATTATGTTTAAGCACCTCTCTTCCCATAACTTTATTGTATATTGCCAGCATGGTTTTGTTACGGGTCGTTCTACTGGTGATATCCTTTCTTAGCTGACTAACTCGTGGTCATCCTCCTTTTGTGAGACCTTCCCCATTGTGCTAGACACACCTAAAGTTTTTCATAACAGCCTGGCACACATCCTTAATTTCTAAACTACCATCCATCCAGTTCGTTCCCTCTATCTATGGCTGTATCTCCAATTTTCGTTCTGACCATTCCATAGTTGCGGTTGTAGACGGCTATTGCTCACTTCCTCAACCTATCAGCTCCGGTGATCCTAGGGGTTCTGTTCTATTTCCATTTGTTTTTCTCATATGTATTTATAATCTTCTCAATTATGTTTCTAGTTTTCTTGAATCATACCCCAAAGACTAACTTACACTATTAACCTAGCTTTCCACAGCTACCCACCATGCAGTTACTTCAAATCTCACGAGATGAGGCCATAGCCAATTTATCTTCAGAGATATCCGTGTTGCTTTCAAAACCCAACTTCTCCATATATCTACCAGCCACAATCTTCGACACGAATATGCCTTACTTTTCAACAACACAACTCAATCCTTTGTCTTCTCTCAATAATCTTAGGGTTTCTTTTTCTTTGACTTTCTTGGAAAGATCATATTACCACCTTTGCTAATGTTAGGAGTGCTCAACCGTGGGTTGTTTACCTCCGCACAATTGTTGCTCTGTATAAAGGGGCACTATGCAACCATGTAGGGATTGAAACGCCAGCAAACATATTTGGATAGAGTATGGGAGGGAGAAGAAGAGAAGTAGTAGGAGGAGGAGGTGGGAATCAGGAGGTCAGAAGTTTGTGAGGCCTTGAAAAGAGTGGAGATGGGAAAGCATCAGGGAGAGATGAAGTGTGTGGGGAAATACTGAGGTATGGTGGTGAGATAGTGATTGAATGGGTATGAACAATGTGCAGTATGGAAGTGTGCCTGAAGACTGGAGGACAGGCATAATAGTCATCCTGATTCCTGTATATGGGTAAAGGGAAGAGAGGAGTGTGTGGTAATCACCGGGGGATATGACTCCTAAGCATAGTAGGGAAGATGTACAGTAGGCTAGTGATTGAGAGAGTGAGAGCAAGAATGGAGAAATGGGTAGGGAAAAGGCTGTGTAGACCAGATTTTTGTCTTGAAATATGTTGTTGAGAAATATCTGGAGAAGGGACTAAAGTTGCATGCTGCCTTTATGGACTTGGAGAAAGCCTACTACAGAATTGATAGAGAACATCTTTGGAAAGTATTGGGAATATACAGTATGTAGTAGTTGGCAAGTTGCTGAAAGTGGTAAAGAGCAAGTATGGGTGGTGAATGAACAGAGCGAGTTCTGTGATATGAATGTTGGGTGAAAGCAAGGGTGTGTGATGTCCCCATGGTTGTTCAATATATACAGAATATGGATGGAGTCATGAGAGAAATAAAAGGAAGCACAGTGGATGATGGAGTATCACTGATAAGGGAAGGGCATGAGTGGAAGTTGCCTGTAATGCTGTTTGCCGATGATACAGTTCTGATGAGTAACAATGAGTGGGAGTTGCAGGGTCGGTTAAATAAGTTTGGACCAGTGTGTGACAAACGGAACCTAAAGGTAAATGCGGGTAAGAGTATGGTTATGGTCTTTGAAAGGGGTGCAGTCACAGTGTGAGATGAGGTTGAACAGTCAGGTTATGGAGAATGTTAGCTCATTTAACCCTTTCACGCACATATGACGCAGAGATTGCCAGATTAGCAATAAGAAATAGAGTTCTCTCAATCTTATAATTACCTCTCCAAATTTAGTTTTCTGTCCACAGCTAACTCAAAGGCAACTGCAGAGGTTGAAGTAACTAAACTAAAGGTTTATAAATACCCCTGATTGTAACAAAGGCTTTAACACCTTACGAGCGGCCTATGCGGTTTATTTATGTGTACCGCACAGCGGGGTGTTTTTAGCCAAAATAGGGCTGTTTACGTGATCATTTTCATGCCTAAATAAGACCCAGAACGTAAAACAAGTACCTATCCCTGAAAGGGCATAAACAGAGCTTTCGAATGACACCATAACGATCCTTGTATGATGGATAGTTTTCTTGCAATAACCGTGCAACGCGAGTGCAAAAAGCAGGTAATTCGGTACTTTCAGTACATAATTGAGTATGTAGCGAGTGAGAGAGGGAGGAGGGAGCTGAGATTTGTGTCAGTACGTTCGCCGCGGTGGTCTGGAGCAGTCATACGCTCCCTAGTCTCCTGCCACCACTTGTCTCTCTCTCTCAGCCACATTACGTGCTGAAATTGCCACTCGAGTTATGTCGAGCGCCGCCACATAGTCCAGCTTTATTTAACTCGACTTATGTTGCTCGCCGCTAAATAAGGGTTAAAGTATCCCTAATAGGCTCAAAATTGCGTCATATGTCGGAGAGGGTTAAGTATCTGGGCAGTGTGTTGAGTATAGATGGGAGTATGGAGGATGAAGTGTGGGAGAAGGTACAACAGGGGAAGAGTGTTGTAAGAATGCTGAAACCAGTAACGAGGAATAGGGTGGTCAGCTTGGAAGTAAAGAAGTACATCCATGATAGTATTATAATCCCGACATTGATGTACGGGAGTGAAGCATGGACGTTGTTAAAGAGACAAATCAAGAGTGAGAGGGGTGGATATTATTTACTTGAGAAGAGCGTGTGGAGTTACATGGAAGGATGGACAGACGAATGAGGAAGTACGAGACCTATGTGTTGTGGATGTATTAGAAAGTGTGAAAAGGAACACCTTGAGATGGTTCGGCCTTGTGGAACGTATGGGAAGCGAGAGAATGACTAAGAGAGTGTACGAGAGTGAGGTGGAAAGATGGAGCTGAGAGGTATATACGTGAAATCGGTGTTGCAAGGGAAGTGGGGCGTTGGGTGATGGTGGACAGAGTTGCATGGGGGCGATTAATTCGTGCCCACCCCTTCGGGGATGGGGACGTCTGGCAATAGATAGATAGTACAAGGATATATTTGTTATTCAGTATGGTTATTTACCTTAGGAACAACGAGTCAAATAGCTGAGAAAATAGCTAGTAACTGCTGCAAATCAATGGCAGCTTAAGGGGAGATGGGCCGTTTTTATGGCCTGTTAATTAATGTATTCCTATATTTATTAATGTATTCCTATATTTATTAATGTATTCCTATATTTATTAATGTATTCCTATATTTATTAGATTCTTCATTAGACCTCCATCAAGCTTAGAAAAGCACCCCCTAGACTCCCCTTCATGATAAATTTGTAAATTTTTCGGTAGAAAAATGTCCCGGTCGAAAGCCGATTCTTCTTAAAATTTCAGGCTCGATATCGCTCGCCATTAAAAAATCGACACCTAAAAGGCGCGAAAGGTCATAACATTGAAAACGAAATGGGGCGAAAGCTGTTAAAATCGCCAAACTAATGGGCCGAACGTCTTATAATCTCCAAACAAAAAAACGGCCCATCTCCCCTTAATTAACATTCAGATGTGTTATTAATCCTTTACACGCATTGCTCCCGTTGCACCATTCTACATGCTCTTAACCCCTTCTGTACCGGCTAAGTCTGTTATATTTTATTCTAGCTATATTTAGACGAAGTTAAGCCTATGCAGCTTAGGAAAGATCTGTGGTAGTAAAACAGATTAATGGAGATAGTTCGAAGCCTTATAATTGCTACAGATCCTTCCTAAGCTGAATAAAATAGATTAGTAGTAGCTAACAAAATTAAAAAGACGTCGACGGTACAAAAGGGGTTAACCGCTTTGAGCAACTTCCCAACTACTTCATATATTTGGGTACTTCCAAATTTGTTTTATTAAGGTACAATTCGCGTACAATTTTGGCCCTTTCTCCAAATATGTCTCCACAACATAGTTTCTTCCCTACCACCCTGCTTCTCACCTACCCATTGCCGTGTTATCATTCTCACTCTCAATCACTATAGTCTATTCGCTGTAAGTAGGCGAGAAATCATGACCTCTAACCTGTGTAACTCAAAAACGACTAGAGTAATCGCGCTAATATTTTTACCATTTAGGAAGAGTTAATCAAGGATTAGATGTGGAAATGTACAGCCAAATTGCTCTAGGCCTTTTTGAGTTTCAGAGGATAGAGGTCATAATTTCTCGCCTACTTACAGCGAATATACTATAGCCTACAGTACGCCTTCCTTACTATGCTAAGGAGACATACCCCTTGGTGATTACCCCTTTCATTCTATATAGGTCGACTATAGTCCGTTCATTCTAGGTTGGGCAGAAATCGTAACCTCTAACCTCTGTAACTAAAAAACGGCTTGTTCAAATGGGCTGTAAATCTCAACACCTATTCCCTGGCTGACTCTTCCCAAATGGTAGAAATATTAGCTGGATTATTCTAGTCGTTTTTATAGTTATAGAGGTTAGTGGTCAATATTTGTTAGCTAATTATAATGGATAGACTATAGTATGCCTGGTAACCAGTCTTCAAACACAATTACCTTTCTCCAATGCTAGTCTACTCATTATCCATAACCATTCAATCACTATACTGTACTCTGTTTAATTTCATCTGGCGGTAAATTGAATCCCTTAGCAGCTAATTTCTCGAAGCTTAATGAATAAATATGAAACTACTATGTCTTTGTAATCATATTAAGACCAAGTTTATAAAATTAACACCATATTTCACTATAAAATCTTCAAAATATCTGAGAAATCTTGATGGGAGCTTTGCAATTTACCGTCAGTTGAAATTAAACCGAGTATAGTTTACCAGCATCTCACCACGCACTCCATCTATACTATTTGTTTACATATTATGTCCACCCTCTTCAAAGCCTCACATAAGTCCGACCTCCTAATCGCCTTCTCCTCTTTCAACGTTGGTCTTCTTCTCCCTCCGATCCTCCATCCAATTATGTTTGCAACTCTTTCATTTTCTACATTCAACAATGCATTAAGGGGGGATGGGCATATTTATTTGTTCATGTGTGCATATTTTTATTATAGTTTCTTCCCTAGACCTCCATCAAGCTTGCCCCCCCCCCCCCCCCCCAGACCGTACTTCAAGATAAATTTGTTCATTTTTCGATAGAAAAATGTCTTGGCCGAAGGCCAGTTCCTCTTAAATTATAGGCCCGCTATCGCTCCCCAGGAAATGATTGACATCTAGATGACAGGAAAAGTCTTAATATCCCCTTAAAATGCTCTCTCTCTCTCTCTCTCTCGACTTTCTCTTGTTTCTCCACTGTCACTCACCCATATCCATCCTTCACACATTTACTATTTGTTGTGACATTTGTATTTATCTCCTTCCAAAACAATTTCTTACACACCCTCCACTTTACACTTAAATCTCGTCCAAGTTCCTCATCTACTCCTCTACTTTCCCTCACTACTTTATTCCCCTGGTCTTCACATACATTTCCCTTTTCTGTCTCTCCAGAATCTCATTCCCACCATCATGCTGTTACTTTCACTAATCCCCCCTCCCCCCCTCCTTCCCCTAATTCCACACATCTCTGCACATGCTGCACATAGCCCTCCTTAACCCTTAATTGGCGGCATCCGGCTATTGTCGAGTTAAATAAATGTGGCCTATGTGGCGGGTCCCGGCTATTGTCGAGTGCAATTTTGAGCACGTAATGTGCTCTGAGAGAGAGCGGAGCAGTGGGTGGAGCGTAGGTTTCTTCATGACCGCTCACCACGGTGGCCGTGGAGCTACTGAGCTGTACTTCTTTGTACTCCACCCTCTCTCACTTGTTTCACACGTAATAATGTAAGAAAATTACCGTATTTTACCAATTTTGCCCTTCGGTTGCACGATCGTTGCAAGACAACCAGCCATCGTAGAAGGATGGTTCTGGTGTCATTGGAAAGCTGAATTAACGCCCTTTCAGGGATGCATACTTGTATTACGCTCTGGCTCTTGTTTATGCATGAAAACAAGCACAAAAACAAGCTCGTTTACGGTAAAACCCCCCGCTGGGCGGCACATCAAATATACTCCTCCACCCGCTCTTAAGGTGTTAAACACATTGCTCACCTCTTCCACTCCCTCCATTCACTCGAAGCCAAACCTGCCTTATCGTTTCTCCACTATTCCCTTGGATTCGTCATTATATCCCTCTTCCTGTAGCCTTTTATCCCTTACACACACAATGATGTTTGTCACAAAGTATTATAATATATAATCACTGGTGAATATTCTTAGATTTAAATTTATTCTTATATTCTAATGTCATTTACATGGTGTTTGGGAGGAGGTAGGGGGCTGGGGGGTTAGGTGGCAAGAAGGTCGAAGGGTAGGGTACTTGTGGTATGAATATGGAAGGCGTGAGTTACCTAGTTCGGCGCTATAAATATTTGTTGGCGAGTCCGTATATATATGAACCTGGCACTGGGCGTGACAACACCCCAGTCCTTATATATACGGACCTGGCACTGGGCGTGACAACACCCCAGTCCTTATATATATGAACCTGGCACTGGGCGTGACAACATCCCAGTCCTTATATATATGGACCTGGCACTGGGCGTGACAACACCCCAGTCCTTATATATACGGACCTGGCACTGGGCGTGACAATACCCCAGTCCTTATATATACGAACCTGGCACTGGGCGTGACAACACCCCAGTCCGTATATATACGAACCTGGCACTGGGCATGACAACACCCCAGTCCTTATATATATGAACCTGGCACTGGGTGTGACAACATCCCAGTCCTTATATATATGAACCTGGCACTGGGCGTGACAACACCCCAGTCCTCATATACTGTATAATATGAACCTGGCACTCAGCGGGTTAAACAGGATTTGTAACTCTTACACTGCAGACATATTCCCCCAGCCATACACTGTGGGCATATTAACCTCTACCAACGTAGTTGGAGGAGGTTATGCTTGGCCTCCACTTGTCTGTCAGATTGTTTATCTGTATACAAGATATCTGAAAAAGTTGTGAACCGATGTTCACAAAATTTGGTGGGCAGATAGGATATAATCCAAGAAAGAAATGATTCTATGTAGGATGCAATCAGTAGAGTGCCCCTCTATTTCATAAAGTTTTGGCCTCTCTAAGTATGTAAAATAATTTGGATATTGTAACCAAAAAAGTATGTGGCCAAAAGGTACCCGTTCTAAGCTTTACAATGACATCAACGTCTCACATATAGCTCTTCTCTATCTATAACACCGTTAAGATAAAGGTACCCGTTCTAAGCTTTACAATGACATCAACGTCTCACGTATAGCTCTTCTCTATCTATAACACCGTTAAGATAAAGGTACCCGTTCTAAGCTTTACAATGACATCAACGTCTCACATATAGCTCTTCTCTATCTATAACACCGTTAAGATAAAGGTACCCGTTCTAAGCTTTACAATGACATAAACGTCTCACATATAGCTCTTCTCTATCTATAACACCGTTAAGATAAAGTAGGGTGTTTCAAGGTGGTCACAACCTGAGCGAAAAACTTCACTATCTCTCACAATTTTCCATTGGCTTTATCTCTGTGAATAAAAGAGTTAGGGAAGTAAATAATGTGTGGAAGACAGTAAAGGTATGGCCTGTATGAACAATTGACAATCACAATCCTACATACTGACGCGTAGAAATGAACCTGTTTTTGGCACCAATTCAAAGTAAAGATCGTGTAGTGCTTTCTAGTACCTCCACCCGTTAAGGTGTCATATGGTACTGAGCCCACGATGGAGTGGGAGGCTGGATATGTATTAACGTATTTACTAAAAAGTACAGTACTGTACGGCCTCAGATACAGCACTGTATCGTGCACCATTCTTTTATAACATTATTTATCTATTCTGTCCAACTTTTATATTTCACTACAGTAGGCTACATTAATTTTGAAATGTCTATAGCTGCTGTGTACAGTAGTTATATATATGACCTATTTGTATGTCAGTGGTGTAACACAAATGTGTCTACGAGTGGGCCAACTGGATATACATATATTGTTAAACCCTGTAAAATTGACGTGTAAATCAATTCAGAGTGGATTTACACCATATCAAGTTCAACCTACAATGAACTTAAGAATTGTACCAAAATATATTTTCAATATATTTTAAACTGAAGCACAGAATAGGCTAGGGTTTTTCACTTCATGGGGGTAGTGCTTTTTTTACTAATTTATTATTTTTTGAGTGTCCTCACTACACCTCCATCAAGCTTAAAATAGCAACCCGTAGACCCCCTTTCAAGATACATGTGTACATTTTTTCGGTAGAAAAATGTCCTGGCCGATGGACGATTTATTTTAAAATGACAGACTCGCTATCACTTGCCAGGAAAAAATCGACACCTAAATGTCACGAAATGTCTTAAAATCGACAAACTAATGGAACGAATGGCATTTATAATCTCAAAACAAATATGCTAAACATGAGGGAGAAGGGGGTCCAGAATAAGCGACTACATCCCCCTTAAAAATCCTGGCCCGGCCGTGCATCCGAGCCGCTCCCAACAACCTGCATTGTACAGTCGTGCTAATAAGTCATGTTTTGGCACCAAGTATGTTTTGATCAATAATTGGTATCAGCAATATCTAAGCTTCATTTCTTCTTATCGAGTGAAATATACAAACATGTTCCTACACTTACCCCTCCTATAGTTCAACATCTGACAGACATTAATACAGCAAAGAGCAAGCCAAACATAATGACAGCTGGGACATGACTTATTAGCACGACCGTACTATAACGTGGATCCGCATGTTATAAACGTAATGACAGCTGGGACATGACTTATTAGCGCGACCGTACTATAACGTGGATCCGCATGTTATAAAGGTAATGACAGCTGGGACATGACTTATTAGCGCGACCGTACTATAACGTGGATCCGCATGTTATAAACGTAATGACAGCTGGGACATGACTTATTAGCGCGACCGTACTATAACATGGATCCGCATGTTATAAACGTAATGACAGCTGGGACATGACTTATTAGCGCGACCGTACTATAACGTGGATCCGCATGTTATAAACGTAATGACAGCTGGGACATGACTTATTAGCGCGACCGTACTATAACGTGGATCCGCATGTTATAAACGTAATGACAGCTGGGACATGACTTATTAGCGCGACCGTACTATAACGTGGATCCGCATGTTATAAACGTAATGACAGCTGGGACATGACTTATTAGCGCGACCGTACTATAACGTGGATCCGCATGTTATAAACGTAATGACAGCTGGGACATGACTTATTAGCGCGACCGTACTATAACGTGGATCCGCATGTTATAAACGTAATGACAGCTGGGATATGACTTATTAGCGCGACCGTACTATAACGTGGATCCGCATGTTATAAACGTAATGACAGCTGGGATATGACTTATTAGCGCGACCGTACTATAACGTGGATCCGCATGTTATAAACGTAATGACAGCTGGGATATGACTTATTAGCGCGACCGTACTATAACGTGGATCCGCATGTTATAAACGTAATGACAGCTGGGATATGACTTATTAGCGCGACCGTACTATAACGTGGATCCGCATGTTATAAACGTAATGACAGCTGGGATATGACTTATTAGCGCGACCGTACTATAACGTGGATCCGCATGTTATAAACGTAATGACAGCTGGGATATGACTTATTAGCGCGACCGTACTATAACGTGGATCCGCATGTTATAAACGTAATGACAGCTGGGATATGACTTATTAGCGCGACCGTACTATAACGTGGATCCGCATGTTATAAACGTAATGACAGCTGGGATATGACTTATTAGCGCGACCGTACTATAACGTGGATCCGCATGTTATAAACGTAATGACAGCTGGGATATGACTTATTAGCACGACCGTACTATAACGTGGATCCGCATGTTATAAACGTAATGACAGCTGGGATATGACTTATTAGCGCGACCGTACTATAACGTGGATCCGCATGTTATAAACGTAATGACAGCTGGGATATGACTTATTAGCGCGACCGTACTATAACGTGGATCCGCATGTTATAAACGTAATGACAGCTGGGATATGACTTATTAGCGCGACCGTACTATAACGTGGATCCGCATGTTATAAACGTAATGACAGCTGGGATATGACTTATTAGCGCGACCGTACTATAACGTGGATCCGCATGTTATAAACGTAATGACAGCTGGGATATGACTTATTAGCGCGACCGTACTATAACGTGGATCCGCATGTTATAAACGTAATGACAGCTGGGATATGACTTATTAGCGCGACCGTACTATAACGTGGATCCGCATGTTATAAACGTAATGACAGCTGGGATATGACTTATTAGCGCGACCGTACTATAACGTGGATCCGCATGTTATAAACGTAATGACAGCTGGGATATGACTTATTAGCGCGGCCGTACTATAACGTGGATCCGCATGTTATAAACGTAATGACAGCTGGGATATGACTTATTAGCGCGACCGTACTATAACGTGGATCCGCATGTTATAAACGTAATGACAGCTGGGATATGACTTATTAGCGCGACCGTACTATAACGTGGGTCCGCATGTTATAAACGTAATGACAGCTGGGATATGACTTATTAGCGCGACCGTACTATAACGTGGATCCGCATGTTATAAACGTAATGGCAGCTGGGATATGACTTATTAGCGCGACCGTACTATAACGTGGATCCGCATGTTATAAACGTAATGACAGCTGGGATATGACTTATTAGCGCGACCGTACTATAACGTGGATCCGCATGTTATAAACGTAATGACAGCTGGGATATGACTTATTAGCGCGACCGTACTATAACGTGGATCCGCATGTTATAAACGTAATGACAGCTGGGATATGACTTATTAGCGCGACCGTACTATAACGTGGATCCGCATGTTATAAACGTAATGACAGCTGGGATATGACTTATTAGCGCGACCGTACTATAACGTGGATCCGCATGTTATAAACGTAATGACAGCTGGGATATGACTTATTAGCGCGACCGTACTATAACGTGGATCCGCATGTTATAAACGTAATGACAGCTGGGATATGACTTATTAGCGCGACCGTACTATAACGTGGATCCGCATGTTATAAACGTAATGACAGCTGGGATATGACTTATTAGCGCGACCGTACTATAACGTGGATCCGCATGTTATAAACGTAATGACAGCTGGGATATGACTTATTAGCACGACCGTACTATAACGTGGATCCGCATGTTATAAACGTAATGACAGCTGGGATATGACTTATTAGCGCGACCGTACTATAACGTGGATCCGCATGTTATAAACGTAATGACAGCTGGGATATGACTTATTAGCGCGACCGTACTATAACGTGGATCCGCATGTTATAAACGTAATGACAGCTGGGATATGACTTATTAGCGCGACCGTACTATAACGTGGATCCGCATGTTATAAACGTAATGACAGCTGGGATATGACTTATTAGCGCGACCGTACTATAACGTGGATCCGCATGTTATAAACGTAATGACAGCTGGGATATGACTTATTAGCGCGACCGTACTATAACGTGGATCCGCATGTTAAACGTAATGACAGCTGGGATATGACTTATTAGCGCGACCGTACTATAACGTGGATCCGCATGTTATAAACGTAATGACAGCTGGGATATGACTTATTAGCGCGACCGTACTATAACATGGATCCGCATGTTATAAACGTAATGACAGCTGGGATATGACTTATTAGCGCGACCGTACTATAACGTGGATCCGCATGTTATAAACGTAATGACAGCTGGGATATGACTTATTAGCGCGACCGTACTATAACGTGGATCCGCATGTTATAAACGCACCGTGTTATCAGCTGAAGCTTAAGGGGAGATGGGCCGTATTTTTGGTCTATTAATTCATTTATTAATTTATTTTGTTGTATCCTCCCTAGACCTTCATCAAACTTTAAAAAAAACATCCATTAGATCCCCCTTCTAGTTTAATTTGTACATTTTTCGGTAGAAAATTGTCCCGGCCAAATGCCAGTTCTTCCAAAATTACTGGCTCCTTATCGTTCGCCAGGAAAGAAATCGGAACTTAAATAGCACGAAAGGTCTTAATATTGACAAAGAAAAGGGGCAGACGGTCTTAAAATCGACAAACTAATGAGGCAAACATATTTAAAATCTGAACATTGATAGGGCATAACACGAGGGAGAAACTGGTCCAGAAAACCGGCCCATCTCCCCTTAGATGGTTTATATCAAAAATGGTGGCTGGATCTTATATCTAATAAGTGCGTTTTTGATTCACCTCTTCCGTTAGCCAGCCAATAACGTTACACCACGTTAAGGGGGCCCATCCAGGTATCTATTTTTTCCTGGCGAGTGGTAGCGAATCAGCATATTATTAAACAAAAATTGACAGCAGGGTAAATTTATAAATTTTTCGATAGAAAAATGTCTCCGGCGAAGCCTGATTTGTCCATGCAATGCTGGCTCGCTACCGCTCCCCAGGAAGAAATCGAAACCTGGATGGGGATACAAGTATTAAAACAGTATGTTGAATGGGGCAGAATGGATACAACCCAGAGAAAGAGAGAATAAAAAGCAGGTCACCTCCCTTAACTTCTATTGTCCCCTGCTTACCACAGGGAGGTGGAAGTAGGATTTTCAAGTAGGATATTTTCAGAAATGTCGGGATAAGGCATTTATTGCTAATACATATATTTACATATTTCTGGATAGTCCTCTTGGAATCTCAGGAATACCAAAATCCACGATGGACACACAATTACATCTAATGATAATGTACGACAGGTTGATAGAGAGGTACTCTGACCAGGATTCGAACCCACTCACTCCAGGTATATTTGGGAGAGCTGGGCATCGTAACCACTCGGCCATGAGCGGATGGCCAAGTGGTTACAGTGCCCAACTCTCCCAAATATACCTTGGGTGAGTGGGTTCGAATCCTGGTCAGGGTACCTCTCTATCACACAATTACATGTTCACTCTTCCTGTAAAATGGAAACCCAAAGATCTCACCTCAAGTCTACCTTTACATTTCTTGTTGGTACATTGGCAAGAAATACACTCGTCTGTCAATACACTGTCCACTCTAAAATATTTATCCATCGCGCATCAAACTTGTCTTACCTTTGTTGGTTTCGGATATAGTATAAGCTATTGTATAAGATGCTAATACTAGTTTAACCCATGCAGTACCAGGGAAGTCCTTTTCATCATATTTTTGACAACGATTTGACGACTCTATTCAGCTTAGGAAGGATCCCTAGCAATAATGAGGCTTCAAACTATATCACCCAATCCTTTTAACTACCACAGATCCTTCCTAAGCCGCACAATATCGTCTACATATTGGTAGAATACAGTATAGCACACGTCGCTGGTACTCAAAGGGTTAAGCACGTCGACTACACTGGATGGAACCGTCCTCCCTAGACCTCAATCAAGCTTAAAAAACACCACCCCATGACCATCCTTCAAGATAAATGCGTACATTTTTTATAGAAAAATGTCCCGGCTGAAGGCCGGTTCCTCTTTAATTACAGGCTCACTATCTCTCACCAGGAAATAATCGACTCCTAAATAACACAACAACTCTAAATATTGTTACGAACTGGCACTCGGGTACACAAGGGCTCTCAATCAGGACTCGAATACGGCTCGCTGCCACAACGGAAACACACGATCCCAACCCCTGAGTACTGCCAGCCGAACAAAAAACACCAATACCCTCCAGAGTTCAATCTGCTATAACGGGGTATACAAGAACTCGGTACTAGTGTTTAACAACAGACTAATAAAGAGACAGGAATTATCTAGTCTGGTCAACAATCAAACAATGAAGTAAGAAACAACAACACCAACGAATAGTGTTGGCCGAAGCCGAAGTGATCCACCCTGGACTAAGAACTTAAGAAGTCCTCCACCCTCTACTTCGGATCGGCACTATTACGTTACGTTAATTAATAGTCCTTAAGCATCGAGCAAGGAATCTTCTGAAAAAAGTTAGATGCTTCTCGGATGCTCGTAAGAAGTACGTATCGGATTTTGAACAGTAATTCAATAAGCAAAAACACTGGCAATTAAATACTATTAAAGGTTTAAATTGGCATAAGAATAATTAAAAGAATATGCAATAGTAAATGGCAAACATTAAAAAGAAGTACTCCGCAAATGCAACGGCAATAGCCTACTCGGATTGTGCTCGTGGGATACTAATCACTAAAGTAGCCAAGCTTGCAACACATGAAATCAATAGTGCATAAACAATATCACACATAAGGAAAGCTTCAATACTATTCTGTATCTACTAATCGAGTAAAGTCTAGCTGGGGTACTGTGGGCAAAAGGTAGCAGTGACTGAGCAAAAACGGCTCGTAGCCTAGCGAAGTCCTCACAACTGTTTAAAGTATTACGTTAAAACTGACAAGTGCACTTTGAGAAATCCAGATCCCTTGTATCTGGTTTTCTCCCGGCTCCTTGACAAAGTAAAAAACAACCTGTTAATAAAATACAGGGTGGTTAGGCTCTTGCCCTCACGCACTGTAAATTATTAACTCAACACAGTCAGCCGCGAAGACAACCTAGGCTTCACTGAACCGAAACGATTATGCAGGTTTATCACTTAACCACTGCATCAAATATCAACTCGTAACACAGAAAAGCCTTACCCCAGTCTAGCATTACCTAGACTAGCAGAAAACAGGAATAATAATAATAACACACAGGGAAATGCATATACAAGTGCAACAAACATAAATCAATCCTATTCTAAGTTAACCTTTCCAAAATAGGCTATCTAATAGGCAAGTATCTCGTGAGAACTCAAGCGATAATACGTTGGCTGACTAGCTCTGCACCAACGGGACCATGGAAGTTAAACAGGCAGGGAAAAGAGGAGATAAGAATGTAAGGTAGTAGAGAAAGTTCACATCAGTCAGAAGAATATATATAGTTAGCAAGGGAAATGAGAAGTCGCTCTGCCTAATGAGTTCTGATGAAAAAATGGCTAGACTTCCCTTTTTATACCCGGCCCTCTAGTGAGCCCAACGTGAACTACTAAGGACCGCCCACTGACAACCATTACGTAATTTCTCTCTCTCCTCCGGGATAGACAAAGGCTCCCCTAGCACTGAGGGGAGGGGGGAGTGCTAGTGAGTTAGGCCCCCCTCCCGCCTGGCGCACCCACTGACCCCCAACTGTGGCTGTTTCTCTTCCCATCATTACAAATAAGTTTTACACACAATACTTATAACTAATGATATAAAATAGAACTCGTTGACTCAGATGAAAACAAAATACATATTCATAATACTTATAGTACAACGGCTCACATGAACTAAGTTAGGAAACTCTACATAGACTACAGCCAAAGTTCTTGCCCTGACGATCCTAGCGAGAGTGGGGCATGACTAGGCGTTCTGTACAGCATGCTCACACGTGGACATGCGTCACAATATTGACAAAGACATTTGGCGAAAGGTCATAAAATCGCCAAACTAATGGGGCGAACGTCTTAAAATCTGAACACTAATGGGGCTAAACATGAGGGAGAAGGGGTACCAGAAAAATGACCCATCTCCCCTTAACGATCGCGCCCCTCTTTTGATAGAAAGTTTAGTCACACAGTTCGAACATGGTCTCTATTTTAATCCGGAGTTTCGTAATACGCCCCCCACGACAACCCCGCTCTACAATGATCCAAGATAAAAACTATACCCGGTGTCAGCTAAACTTGGCAATAGGTCTGATGCTTAGTTTCTTTATATCTAAGAAAAGGCTAGAACAAACAGGCTGTAATTTCACTTATCTATTTACTGGTCAACCCTTACAAAGTTATACAAATACCAGCTTGATTGTCTTCATTATGTTTATGCTATAAGATGTTAAGGGGTCTGAATTTATGCCAGGTCAGCTGACACGGGGTATAATGCATATCTATCATGGCTTGTGAAGATACATCCAAACAGTATTTTAATGTTGCGACACAAACCAGATGAAGGCACCATCTTCAATATGAGCGGTTAACCCTTTCTGTTCCAGCGATGTTTTTTTTTACTTTGTCTAGCTATATTTAGAGTATTTTGCGAAGTTTAAGAAGGATCTGTGGTAGTAAAATGTATTGAGGGAGATAGTTCGAAGCCTGTTAATTTTTGAAGGCCTTTTGAAACCGAATAAAATCGTCTAATAATAGCCAGCATAGAGTTAAAAAGACACAGCCGGTTCGAAGGGGTTAATGCTAAGTTGAATAAAATGTCTGACGGTAGCTGGAAGGAAATAAGGACATTCCTGTGAGTTGTATATAGCTTATCTCTCATAATGAAGGGGTTTATATCTAGAAGGTGTCGCAGCATGTATTCTTTTAGCTGAAGACTCTCATAAATACATAAACTAATGAGCATACGTCAGAATTGCATACACAAATACAAGCTATTTTGCTAAACTTAAGATGTATGCTAATGTATACTTTGGTGTGTGTGTGTGTTACTCAGTTACTTGTTCGTCAAGGGGAATCCACGCAATGCGAGCTAAGCTCATTATTATCACGCCTCCTTAACTGGGAATGTATTGCGTGAAATGCATGTTAAGTGTTTTATGTACTGTTGGAATGGCTGTGGATGTGTGTGTAGTCTGTATTTAGCCAATTGGCGACATCGGAAACGAAGGCTTAGGGTGGATCTGTATGGTACCATTCTCACTATAGACAGTACCGTCTCGCCCGAAGGCTTAGGTAGCCATCAGCTTAGGTGAACCATATGATACCCATCTCGCCTTGTACCATTTTTGCCAACCCCAGATGGGACGTCACAACGTCGTCCACTTATTCCAGGTACCTATTTACAGCTAGGTGAACTGAGGCTAATACATGAAAGGAGACAAGCCCAATTTGTCTCCGCCCGGCCGGGGATTGAACCCCCGACCCCTCGTGTGTGAGACGAGAGCTCTACCTACTAGGCTACGGGCTGTGTGTGTGTGTGCGTGTGCGTGTGTAAGCATTAGTAGGTCCACGAGGTGTAAGTGTATACGTATAGGCTACACATTATACGCAATATTTTGAAACTGGATTTTTGATTTGGTCACGTTAATTAAGCAGGCTAGATTAGATTAGGCTAAGTTTGAGCTAAATAGTATGTTTACGTTTAAAACACGATATATACTGTATATATTCGTAAACTTGTATGATTTGTGGCTGTACCGATTAACACACCGTTGCTTATATGTGGGAGTGTAAAGACCAATTAGCTGCAATCAGACTGAGAAGACAAGAGAGATCAAATATATTAAGTCTAACTCCCCCCTCCCCCCCATTTATGTTTCTGTCTTTCTATTCCTCTTCTGAGATAAGACCCCGATGGTGATCCCCAAACACTTCAGACACCAACTTAACCATGAGCATATAAACCAGTGGTATCTTAAAAGAGTTTTTTTCTTGACCCATATCTCCCTCACGTTTGGTCACTGACCTTTAGTATTATTTAGGACTAGATTATTTCTTGACGAACAGTATAGCCACCCTATTATTAAGAAATATTTGTCTACCGAAAAATTTACAAAATAATTTCGAAAAGGGGTCGTGGAGGTGTTTTTCAAGCTTGTTGGATGTATAGGGAACAGGGTCATTTCCGGTATTTTTCCCTTGCTATATTTTCTGATAATAATAATATTGCAATAATTCTGGGTATAACGTTATATACCGGTAAGAATAATATTGATAAATATATAAAATATTTAATCAATATTATTCAGTCTACCATAACAATGTAGTCGTTTTCTACAAATGGCTATCAAAGAAAATATTTGTTCAAAGGCTAACTAAATTAACATGAGTGTATTTGTATTGAAGGTTCTTTATATTTTCATATATCATTCATATCAATGATCTCATATCTACCACTCATAATCCAATACATTCCTACGCAGATGACTCAACACTCCACAGTTCCTTCACATTTACCAATTCTTTCACCCAACCCGATCTTATAAATTAAAAAATAAACACTGCAATTTCTCTGAACAAGGACCTTTCTAGAATTAATGAATGGGGTCAAAAGAATCTAGTTTCCTTTAATGCACAGAAAACCAAGTACATTCAATTTTCTAACCGACAGAATCTCACTGACTCCCATATATTTTTTAATGATGTAAATATTCCCACTTCCCCTAGTATTGACATTCTCGGTGTAAAATTAACCCTCCCGCATCATTAGGACGCGATCGCGTCATAACGCCACCCCTCGAAGAGTGCTCGTATGACGCAATCGCGTCATAATGCCACCCGTAAGTTAGAAATATTCGTGGTAAATAAGTTTATGAAGCGATTTGGACGCATTTTTGGCTGGTAAGTTAGCCATCAGTAAGTTACAAATGAAATATCTGGCAAACCCCTAGCATCCCTGTGTGAGGAGTGCGGGGCTTTGTTTCACCAGTTGTAAGCCGGCCGCCAGTCTGTGAGGTAGTACTCCCGGACCTTTAAATCTCGTCTCGCCTCCATTGCCCGCCATGGAGCGGGTTTCAGGCGGGCAAATCTTGATTATTTATGTACTAAGAGGCTGTGTATCATCAATTTGTGGCTATCTATTTATAATTTATGTATATAACTCGTGATTTGTGACTTTGTGCCTCGTTGTTCGCCTCTCCATAGCCAGCCATGTGTTTTTTAGGCAGCTAGAATGGACCCAGTGGAAGTGTTGTGAACTGTGAATAATAATATTATTTATATCATATTCGTAGGGTTAGTGTAGTAAGCATTCGTAGTCACATTCCTAACTTATGTTAGGTTTGTGATTTTTTTTTTTTTTTTTTTTATATACGATTACGAATGTAAGCTAGGCTATACGTGTGTGTCGTATATATATTGCCCTAAAACCTTTATTTTCGCTTGAAAGACCAATATAGTTATCAATAAATACTACATACGAAGTATAATAAAGCTGTAATTACGAAATATAGTTGTGTTTTGCCCATTTTTGGCATTATTTTATGCCCAATTTGGGCAATTTTTAGTGAATACACAGTTTTATTTGAGTGAAGTAACTAACAGTGAATTGTAGATAGATTATAAACGATTCTTTTAGACAAAAATGTCACGGTAAGTACAAATATGTCACGGTAAATAGCCTGACATAAAAAATACAAGACTTTTATGCGCCACTGTACACTACACTACAGCAGTGAACCTTTGGACAGCCACAGATGTCTGGGTAAAGTACCTAAGCTAATCCCATAATTACTTGCCCGCGGCGGGTCAGCACTCCTTGACCTTTTACCTTTTCCTCACAGCTGGGATATTTTATATGTTTAGGCATGGGCTAGGCCTATCTTTATTTTATATATATATATATATATATATATATTGTGACGCTCCTGCATAGTAGCCACGTGCGGGCATGCGTGAGTGTCGGCTGCCCAGCCGTTTAGAAACCGGCTGGCGGCAGGCGGCCGGACGGCTTTTCCTTAGTATATAGCCTACGACAATGTAACTAATATCTGGGATATTCTTATGTTGTTTCACAGCTTGAAGCTTCCCTTATTCTTAACCAACACATCTTAGTATATTTTATTCTCGATAGTTGATTGTTTCATTATAATACATAAGATGCATTGTAGTGAAGGAGAGAGAGAGAGCGAGCGAGCAGGGTGGGGGAGGTGAGTGTTGCTTTTCCTCCTCCTCCCTCCTCCCGCCCGGAGGAGTTGCTCGCCCGTGTGGTCTTTTCTCTCGGTTTTGATTGGCTGGTGGTTCCTGGCGCCTTCTGCAGGCCTGCTGCCGGGTGACGTAGCGGCCTGTGATTGGCTGACCACCGTGCCTTTGTGTGGGATCCTGGAGGGGTCCAGAGGAGCTATTCTCCTCAGAGCTCACCTCACTGTCGTACCCTTCGGACCCCCTTGATATCTATCCCCCTCAACCCCACTTAGAAACTTTCTCTCTTACTTTGTATACCTTCTTTCCACTACTTCACCAATCTATTTAATTATCCCATCCCCTTGATAGACCTTATATCTATTATTGTATTAACGACGAGCTCTCAGATAATTTGATAGGATTTTGGGCCTTATGCAGAGATATAATTGTTAATGAGACCTAGGAAGCTTTTTTGTTGTCTCATATTTGGTGGTTTCATGCTTGCTAGTGTGTTCTTGTGGCAGGTGAGCAGGGGCTAGACCGGAGGGGAGGCTTTTTGCGATCCTTTAAGTAAAGTCTGCTGGTGCGAGTCCTGTGGACCTGCACGACTTTACTAGGATACCCGTGGGAGTCTGGGGGCATTTTCTTGTCTGTGTGCCTGTGTGTCTAGTGTTGTGTTGTGTGAGGGCCCTTGCCTAGTCCACTCAGCACTGCGCTAGCACGTCTTGCGTTTGTTTTAGGGTCGCCAGGAGAGAGTCAGATACTTGGGATCTGAGTCTCTCAAGAGAGCACCCTTTCAATTAGAGTAATTTGGTGCACAGACTTGGTAACGTCCCTAGGCTAGAGCAGGTGGCTCAGCCCGGGTATCCGAAGCCTATATCCTTCCGGCTAGACCTCTGCCACCTGGCAGATTAACAGCTAGCGGTTTATTATATCTGTATGCTTGTTATTGTGCCACAGTTTACCGTCTTTGTGAGCATTGTGAGTCAGGGTGTGGCTTAGAGACTCTGTCCGAGCAGGCTTGCCTGACTAAGAGTGAGAAGCACATCTGTATGTGGTTATGTTGCGAGTGGCTGCCTTTATTTAATTATACCTATGCCATTATACACTGTAGGTCCTATCACTAGTATTTATTCCTGCTTATTAGTTAAGAGTTCTCTAAATCCGTAACGTACTTTCTTTGCTAAGCATCAGATCCTACAGTAGCAGCATGCAGTTTAGAAACCTGCATCTTGTCTACCTGTACGATGTTTTGAGGACTGTTTGCTTTCACCTTCTTTCACGCAGGGGTGATTAGTTGTATTAATTAACGTAACGTTAAATGTACTTTCTTCTAGTTTGTTATTAAATTGTTTCTGCAATTTAATTCCGTTATCTATCTTTTCCTTGAAGCTTTAAGTCAACTTGATTGTGTGATCTTTTATATAGCCTGCTTGACTATCAGCAGTCTATAGTGCGTACACCCTGTAACCGAGTCATAGGATACCTCGTTGTCCAGGCAAGACTCTTGACGGTTTAGGGTGGTTTGTTGCCTGGGTTTATAGATAAGGGTTGGATCTAGCGTTTTCCGTTGTTGCTTGTTGCCGCATACCTAGTCCAATAGAAAGAGCCGAGTGTTTATATATCCCAGGACGTAACAATATATATATATATATATATATATAAATATATATATATATATATATATATATATATATATATATATTCGAGTATTTCTATTGTTATTTTATATATAGGCCTATTTTTCTTTATTGTGATTTATTATAGTTTTTATTTATTTTATTTATATAATTTTATTTTATTTATAATTTAATTTAATTTACATATTTTTTTTTTTATTGTTCCTGTTCCCCAGGGTGTCCATGGGACCACCCCCTAGGTCCAGAGCAAGGGCAGGGCCCATAATCGAGTATTTATATAGTTATTTTATATATATTGGGATTTATTATAGTTTTTATTTCTTTTATTTATTTTATTTATATAATTTTATTTTATTTATAATTTTTTTTCATTTAAATATATTTTGTTTTATTGTTCCTGTTCCCCAGGGTGTCCATGGGACCACCCCCTAGGTCCACAGCAAGGGTAGGGCCCATAATCGAGTATTTATATAGTTATTTTTTATATACTGGGATTTATTATAGTTGTTATTTATTTTATTTATTTTATTTATATAATTATATTTTATTTATAATTTTATTTCATTTATATATTTGTTTTGTATTGTTCCTGTTCCCCAGGGTGTCCATGGGACCACCCCCTAGGTCCAGAGCAAGGGTAGGGCCCATAATCGAGTATTTATATAGTTATTTTATATATATTTTTATTTATTATTTATTTTATTTATATCGTTTTATTTTATTTATAATTTTATTTCATTGATGTATTTTTTTTTTATTGTTCCTGTTCCCCAGGGTGTCCATGAGACCATCCCCTAGGTCCACAGCAAGGGTAGGGCCCACAATTGAGTATTTATATGGTTATTTTGTATATATTGGAATTTATTATAGTTGTTATTTATTTTATTTATTTTATTTATATCGTTTTATTTTATTTATAATTTAATTTAATTTATGTATTTTTTTTTATTGTTCCTGTTCCCCAGGGTGTCCACGGGACCACTCCCTAGGTCTAGAGCAAGGGTAGGGCCCATAATCGAGTATTTATATAGTTATTTATATATATGGGGATTTATTATAGTTGTTATTTATTTTATTTATTTTATTTATATCTTTTTATTTTATTTATAATTTTATTTCATTTATGTTTTTTTTTTTTTTATTGTTCCTGTTCCCCAGGGTGTCCATGGGACCACCCGCTAGGTCCACAGCAAGGGTAGGGCCCATAATCGAGTATTTATATGGTTATTTTTTATATATTGGGATTTATTATAGTTGTTATTTATTTTATTTATTTTATTTATATCGTTTTATTTTATTTATAATTTAATTTAATTTATGTATTTTTTTTTATTGTTCCTGTTCCCCAGGGTGTCCATGGGACCATCCCCTAGGTCCACAGCAAGGGTAGGGCCCATAATCGAGTATTTATATGGTTATTTTTTATATATTGGGATTTATTATAGTTGTTATTTATTTTAATTATTTTATTTATATCGTTTTATTTTATTTATAATTTTATTTCATTTATGTATTTTTTTTGTATTGTTCCTGTTCCCCAGGGTGTCCATGGGACCACCCTCTAGGTCCAGAGCAAGTACAGGGCCCATAATCGAGTATTTATATAGTTTTGTTTTATATACTGGGATTTATTATTTATTTTATTTATTTTATTTATATTGTTTTATTTTATTTATAATTTTATTTCATTTATGTATTTTTTTTTATTGTTCCTGTTCCCCAGGGTGTCCATGGAACCACCCCCTAGGTCCAGAGCAAGGGCAGGGCCCAAAATCGAGTATATATATATAGTTATTTTGTTTATATATTGGAATTTATTATTTATTTTATTTATGTTATTTATATTGTTTTATTTTATTTATAATTTTATTTCATTTATGTATTTTTTTTTTCCTGTTCCCCAGGGTGTCCATGGGACCACCCGCTAGGTCCACAGCAAGGGTAGGGCCCATAATCGAGTATTTATATAGTTATTTTTTATATACTGGGATTTATTATAGTTGTTATTTATTTTATTTATTTTATTTATATCGTTTTATTTTATTTATAATTTTATTTCATTTATGTATTTTTTTTGTTATTGTTCCTGTTCCCCAGGGTGTCCATGGGACCACCCCCTAGGTCCACAGCAAGGGTAGGGCCCATAATTGAGTATTTATATTGTTATTTTTTATATATTGGGATTTATTATAGTTGTTATTTATTTTATTTATTTTATTTATATCGTTTTATTTTATTTAGGCCTATAATTTTATTTCATTTATGTTTTTTTATTTTTTTATTGTTCCTGTTCCCCAGGGAGTCCATGGGACCACCCCCTAGGTCCACAGCAAGGGTAGGGCCCATAATCAAGTATTTATATGGTTATTTTTTATATAGTGGGATTTATTTGATTATATTTATTTTATATATAAAGGTATATACCGTATATATATATATTTTTTCTTTTCTTGTCCCCTTTCCTGTTGTGTTGTTCTTGTTCCCCAGGGTGTTTGGCCAAAGAGCCCCAAGGTATATATATATTTTTATAATGCCATACTATGACTACGTCATGGTGTTCCCCCATTTGAATTACAAAATGCGGAACTATACCGTCATGAATCCATTATACTCACGTCATCTGGAATCGGATAATGCAAAACTAGGACTATGTCATGGTGAACTATACCAACGTTATATGGATCCAGTGATGGCGAACTTGCGTCATGACAACTATCAACGTCAATTACGTTTTTCCTTTATTTCCATTTCTTGGTTTCAGCATCGTAAGCTAACTACGCCAGCCTGCCGCCATACGCCAGCCTACCGCCATACGCCAGCCTACCGCCATACGTCAGCTGCCATGTCGGACAAGAGGGATGTTAAGAAACGTTTGCGGGACTCCCAGCTGGAAGATGTAGTCAACGAGGTGCTATTGGGCTTCACCTCCGCCCAAGCGACCCTGCCTCGACGCCCCCACCTCGGCCGATCCACCACCAGCTCCAGCAACGTCAGACGACCCACCACCAACACCAGCAGAACCAGCCCCAGCAACGACGAACGACCCACCACCACCACCACCAACTGAACCAGCCCCAGCGGATCTACCACCACCATCCATCCCATCCACATCCCATCCCATCTACATCTCATCCCATCCCATCTACATCTCATCCCATCCATAACATCGCCGACTACCTCCTACCATCACCCAACTTCTCCCAACTTCCCACGTCACCTCTTCCATCCACCTCGCGTGGCGGTGCCTCATCCTGGCTTCCAGCAGGATCACCAGCCCGCAGCCCACACCTGTTTGCTACGCTACTTGCTGTGGGCACTTTGAATACCCCGCCTTCGCATGTCATGGGAACGGTCACCCCCGCAGTGTCCCCCTTCAGCGACACACCGTTGACCCCCTCGGCATTTGTTCTGCCTGTGCATCGAGCCGCAATGCGTGCTGAGGTTGCTGAAGCCGCAGTGCGTGCTCAGGTTGTTGCTGAGGTGCCACGCACAGCGTTGAATCCTCCAGCAGCAATCGAGGAGCTTCTTCCCCAAAGGCTTCCTCTTCACCATTCACCAACTGGTACAGCTGCACCAGGTTCACCAGCTCCACACCTTTCACCAGCTGGTGCAGCTGCACCAGGTTCACCAGCTCCACACATTTCACCACTTGGTGCTGCACCAGGTTCACCGGCTTCTGCATCATCTGATGCAGAAGCCCCCCCCACTCAACCCCTCGACCTACCACCTATGCCACGCCGGAGGCCAGGTCCCCGTAGGGGGGCAGGTGGTAGGCCCAGGGGCCGCAGAGGTGTTCCTCGCGGTGGTCCTCGCGGTGGTCATGGCCGTGCTCGCGATCCTGCCCCCCGATCGTGATGCCGGTTGGACCAACACCCCCTTCGACCCCCAGCCTGATCTGTTCTCAGGGACCCCTGGCATGCAGGTTCCAAAGCCGGTGACTCCTCTCCAGTTCTTCCAGCTCTTCTTCACAAGGGAGATGCTGCAATACCTGGTATTGGAGACAAATGCTTACATCAAGTTCGTTGACGGAGCAGCCGCTTTTTGGCACCTGTTTAGTGAGGAGGAAATGGCCAAATTCCTTGGCCTGTACTTCCTCATGGGCATCACCAAGATTCCTTCTCTGAGTCACTACTGGCGTTCAACTGTCCTTCACGACTACCCAGTATTTCGGAGAACGATGAGTAGGACTAAGTTTCTAGCCTTGTTATAATAATAATAATAATAATAGTTCTTAAAGCTAGCGCATGCTAAGCTAGCTAAGGATAGCTCAATAAGGCCGATTAGGCGTATTTCCATTGGGGTCCTGTACTACTACCCCATCCCTTTGCTCATGAGGGATGGTAACGACTCAGTGCTTGTGAAAAATCTTTAATGCGCCGAGCGTGGGCGCGAACCCGGGCCTTCTGGGTGGAAGTCCGAGACGCTAGTCACTACACCAAGCGAGCCGCTTGTATTTCCATGCTTTCAACAACAAGGCAGTCTGCAGGCAGAACAAGGACAGGCTTGTGAAGGTTCGGACGGTGATGGAATACCTACTTGAAGGCTTCAAGCTGGCATACATCCCCGCCGAAAAGCTGTCCCTTGACGAAGGCAGCCTTGGATGGAAGGGTCGCCTTTCATTCAAGGTTTACAACCCAATGAAGCCGACGAAGTACGGTATCAAGCTGTACATCCTGGCAGAGGCGTTGACTGGCTATGTGTGGGACTTTCGGGTCTACACCGGTCCGGGTACATCTCTCCAGGAGACGGTGGAGGGTCTCACGGAGTCCTTCACAGGCCAGGGGTACAGGCTGTACATGGACAACTATTACAACTCAGTTGACCTGTGCCAGCAAATGCTCACACACAACATCTATGTGTGTGGCACCCTGCGCCTTGTACGAGGAGCTCCTTAGCGGTTGTGCGACATTGCTAAAGCAAAACAGCTTGAACGCGATGCGACAATAGCAATGAACAACGGCTTAACCATGGTCCTACTTTGGCGAGACAAGAGCATCGTCAACATGGTGTCCACTTTCCACAACCAGGACACCATCCCGAAGCTTGTCAGTTTCAAAGAGAAGGACCAACAGGGCAGGTGGCGTCGTGGACAGAGGGAGATCTTCAAACCTGTTTGCGTTGAAGACTACAACATCCACATGGGTGGGGTGGATCACTTCGACCAGATGGTCCAGTACTACCCCATCCAGCGAAGGACGGTCAAGTGGACGAAGAAGATCACCTTCTACTTCATCCAAATGGCCCTCTTCAACGTCCATGTCCTGTATAGGAAGTGTTACCCAAGGAAGAAGATGACCTTGCTGGACTTCCAGGAGCACATCTGTACTTCCTTGCTGCACTTCAACCCTGCAGAGTGGCCAATGTCGGGGAGGCCAGTCCACCGAGCACAAGATCTGCCGCGTGACCAGCGTGACCAGCGTGAGCCACAGAGGCATGCACGCAGGCAACGGCAACCCGGTGGATCTTCATCTGGGTCGTCCGACGACGACCATCCAGACATCCCAGCCCCTGCTGCTCCTGACAACACTCCACCCTCTCCTGTTGCTGCTCCTGGTGGAGGCGTTGAGAGGGCACCACGTCTCGATGTCCCCTCCCCACCACCAGAACCAGATGATGCTGCTGCCCCGGGGGGAAACTATGTCCTGGTTCAACCCCCCGTGGTACTAGCACCTGATGCAGCTGCTGCTGGTGATGATGGGGAAGTAGCTCTTGAAGCTGCCAACCAACCGCCACCAGTACTGGAAGCAGCACGAGCGGTGCGAGTCCGGAGACCTCGACCTGGAGTGGTCCCAAGGCCCCGTCCTATTGTTCAGAACCGTGTCCGGTTGAACAGGGCCTTGGACCATTCTTGGCTGAGGATTCCGGCCAAGAAGCGACTCCGTTGCTATTACTGCAAAGTAATGAACGGCATTCGCAAGGAAACAAGCTTCCGCTGCACGACTTGCACGGTTGCCCTCTGCATTGACGTTAACGACTGCTTCAACCTTTTCCATCGTCACAATGCAGGTGTCCTATAGTCAGGAGCCATGTGCAATCATTCATTCATTGATTCATTCATTTCTCTTCTCCATTTCTCTTCTTCATTCACCCGGTTCCATTCACCCACCTTCATTCACCCACCTACATTCACCCACCTTCATTCACCCACCGACATTCACCCACCGGCATTCACCCCCCTTCATTCACCCACCGACATTCACCCACCGACATTCACCCACCTACATTTACCCACCTTCATCATCAAAGTGGATATAGGCCTCCTGGGGAAACCACTCTAAAAAAATAACGAGTCAAATGCAGTACCTCCTAGGGTGGCTTGGAAATCTGCATATTTCTGTGGTTTGACACCTTGTATATATATATATATATATATATATATATTTATGACACCTTGTATATATATATATATATATATATTTATGACACCTTGTATATATATATATATATATATATATATATATATATATATTACACATATTTTTATATATATATATATATATATATATATATATATTTATATATTATTTTATTTGTGTGTACAATAGAATTATTTCTGAATTTATTACTTGATGATAACCTGGCTTTCTTATTTTGTTTTTTCAGTGTCAACCCAGGAGCCATTTCCCTTCTCGTTGGAAAGGGTTGTGGCCCTATCAGGTAAGTAAAATTGACAACCTTCATGACTGACATGTCTTCTATGAACATTATAAAATTATTGGCAAGGAAAATTATATAAAAGTGTTGTATATTGTGGCAAAGATAAACAACTGTATAAACATTCTCATTTATTTACAAAACAAGAGCAGTGCATGGAAACAATTGCGCATAGCTCGCGAACCAATAACGCTATATTATTTTTGTTTTCACCATTAGAAAGAGCATAATTTTCCGATGACGGTGATATAAACAGTTATATACGTATCCGAGCAAATAAACCAATGCCGAGGTGGGGATCAGCTCGGAACCCGGCTAGCATCGGCGGAAAGGAGACCGGTGACTCGTAAATATTCGCATATTGGCTCTTCATTTCAAATATTCATAGCGCAAAAAGTATTTGTCATAGGAACTTCTAGTTTGTTGTATACTCATCAGTATTATTTGCCGTATTCATACAGCCTAAATTTAAAACCATACACTTCGTATCAACGAAATAAATCGAAAATGTTATAAACCATATCAATCAAAATATATATTTTTTTTCGGTCACTGCATGGAAACAATTGCGCATAGCTCGTGAACCAATTACGCTATAATATTTTAGTTTTCACCATTAGAAAGAGCATCATTTTCCGATGACGGTGATATAAACAGTTATATACGTATCAGAGCAAATAACGCAACCTCGAGGTGGGGAACAGCTCGGAACCCGGCTAGCATCACCGGAACAGAGATGGGTGAAGCGTAAATATTCACATTTTGGCTCTTCATTTCAAATATTCATAGCCCAAAACGTATTTGTCCTAGGAACTTCTAGTTTGTTTTATACTCATCAGCATTATTTGCCGTATTCATACAGCCTAAATTTAAAACCATACACTTCGTAGCAACGAAATAAATCGAAAATGTTATAAACCATATCAATCAAAATATATATATTTTTTTTTCGGTCACTGCTTGAGAACTATTGAAGATAAACAATTTCTGTTTTCAGATTTGGAAAGAAGAGAAAAAATACTATTATTTGAGAAAAAAAAAATATATGGTCATCACTCACAATTTAGAGCTAGGACGGTGTGAAGACAATTGCATGGGAAATAATTGTATTCCGGACTCATTTACACTTTCATATTTCGATTTATTTACATTTTTTTTTGTTCATCATGTACTATAAATATTCCTCTTTCCATTGACATATGATACATCACAATAAACAGCATTCTGGTGGATGAAAATGCAGAAAAACACAAGGCTTCGAAAACTCGCCCAGCCTGATATTTCATGGCAAATTAGAGAACGCCTTACCATAAGTTAGCTATTTAAGTTAGCGAATGCGAGAGGGTTAACTACTAACTTGAGCTGGACACATTATGTTAGAAGCATTGCTAAGAATACCTCTAAAAAACTAGGACTCCTGTACAGAGTTCGAGAATTCTTCACTGACGAGCAGTTGGCCGTAATATATAAAAGTCATGTGCGTTCTCAGATGGATTACTGTTCACCTCTGTGGAGTGGAAGTGGAGTGGTTGCATTGAGGCAGTTGGACAAAATTCAAAATAAAGCTATTAGATTAATCAATAACCCTGCAATCACACAGGACCTTCCTACATTATCTATACGAAGAAACGTTGCATCCCTTGCATTATTCTACAGATATTTTCACAGCAATTGTTCCAAGGAACTTGCTTCAATTGTGTGCCTCTCCACATCTTTCCCCGTAGAACTAGGGCAGCTGAGAGCGCCCATGAATTTACACTTTCTCCTCCACAATGCAGAACTTCTGCTTATCAAAATTAATTTATCCCTAGAACTACTACTCTTTGGAATTAACTTCCCTCGAGTTGCTTTCCACAAACTTACAATCTACAAGTTTAACACCTTACGAGCGGCCTATGCGGTTTATTTATGTGTACCGCACAGCGGGGTGTTTTTAGCCAAAATAGGGCTGTTTACGTGATCATTTTCATGCCTAAATAAGACCCAGAACGTAAAACAAGTACCTATCCCTGAAAGGGCATAAACAGAGCTTTCGAATGACACCATAACGATCCTTGTATGATGGATAGTTTTCTTGCAATAACCGTGCAACGCGAGTGCAAAAAGCAGGTAATTCGGTACTTTCGGTACATATTTGAGTATGTAGCGAGTGAGAGAGGGAGGAGGGAGCTGAGATTTGTGTCAGTAGGTTCGCCGCGGTGGTCTGGAGCAGTCATACGCTCGCTAGTCTCCTGCCACCACTTGTCTCTCTCTCTCAGCCACATTACGTGCTGAAATTGCCACTCGAGTTATGTCGAGCGCCGCCACATAGTCCAGCTTTATTTAACTCGACTTATGTTGCTCGCCGCTAATTATGGGTTAAATCCAGTTGTTACAAACATTTTATGAATGGAGTATGCCTTTAGGCACATGGACCTTTTTGTTTTATCTGTGTTTTTTCTTCCTCCGTTCATTGTCTCTTAAAACAAATAAAAAAATAAAAAAATAATTTGCTTACAAGAATCGTTGCAGTTTAACGTTTACGTTAATAACAGGAAAGTACCAATACAAATTTACTGACTTCTTGTAGGTGAAGCTCCACTCTGATTGGCTACTAAACATCGGGGAGGAGCCTCGAAGGAGGCTAGCATGTAAACATAGTGTCCTGGACTGGCTGTACAAAAATAACTCTGATAATGTTATAGGGGAGTGAAAATCAAATTGACAAAATAAGAAAAGTAGCACTTATCCGCACATCACTAAGGTCCCCTTAGTAAGGTAAGAGCGCAACAAAATAATTCTATGAGACAGGAATCCCGTAATCGAGGTGTTGTTGTTCTGCAGACTACCCGTTCAAACTAATTGCTCTTAGATTTATAATTCAAATCATTAGAAAAGTATTTTCTTAATTATAATTATTGTTCGAATCTGTTTCACAAAATTGTAAAGTCTGTCCTTACATCAAAATTCAGCAGTAGAGACATAGTTTATGATGTTCCTAAATTAAACAAATATATACAACTGCCATTTTACGGTAAACCTAGCTTTGAATTAAGAAAACCACTATATATGATTTTTCGCATTAATTTCCCTGCAATAAATGTTCGTATAATTTTCACGAATGAAGTAAAAATTAAATTATTTTTTCAAGCTCAAGGATACTATTCCCGAGTCTATATGTTCGAATATTGTATATCAATTTGATTGTCCTCACTGTCCTGTGAGGTATGTCGGTTGCTCTTCTAGAGCTTTCCGATCCAGAATATTCGAACATATGGGGAAGAGTGTCAGAATGGGCAACTATCTAAATAAACAATTTTCTGCTATTAGAAACCATTCTCGTGACTCAGATCATAGATTCAGTGAACAAAATTTTAAAATTATATCTAAATTTAGGAACAAGAATGATACCTTTATCGCTGAAAAATACTATATAAGTAAATTCAAACCAGAATTAAATACGTAAGCTTCACTTCTAGGAAGCTTCATTTTTGTGTTCACTATTGTTTTCTGTGAGTGTTTTTTTTTGTTGAACTAAGTTTCTTGAGGTCTAAGTGTTTTTTCTTTTTATTTAGTTTGTTCATTTCGGTAACTTTTGTAAATTCATAATTGGCAGCTCATATTTTGTGTGTATATAAACTAGGAGTTAACTGTGTATTTTTACGTCAGTCACCACCTACACAACAGCTTCTCAACACCATAGTAAGCTACATGTGTGTATGTACTTCATATAACCTTTTCAAAGTCATATTCGTAGGTTAGATTAATATATATTATAAATAGTGTTATATTTTTTGTTCACATACATTTTTGAATGTACTTATTCGTTTGGTTAAGTGTAAAATATAAACTTATAAGGTTTGCCTTTGAATTGTATATATATCTAATAGATATTTGTCTTCATTGGTGTGTTAGTCAACATAATAATGTAAACATAATTTTACTTTTAATGATAAATTTTCCAATAATTTTCGCAAAAATTGTTAGTGTGTTTTTGCATAATATTTTCGTAGCCACTGTCAAGTGTGCAGTAATATTCTTTATTATATGGGTTGATATGCATAGAATGTACATCAAGGAACTGAAGTTCTCGCAGAGAGGCTCCAGTCCTGAAGTTATTCTTGACTTACAGTGTGCTGGCTTAAAGGTGGGTGTGCATGCTATTATTTTCCTCCACAATCATTACCGGCAGTGTGCACTATAGCTTTTGGTGCAATATTTTCTGCTACAATGGCTTAATTATTTATATAATGGCCAAAATAGGATATGGGTGACACTTTTCTGGATTCGGAGTTTAAGCGCTCTGATGACGTATGCCCAGCAACACAACAAGCTCTTCTGACAGGTGGAAATGGAGGATAGTGACAGTAGTTCCGATTCGTTTGCCAATACTGAGGGTGATAACCGTGATTATGGCAAAGAACCTCAAGTGATAAATATTGGTGGTGTTCAGGCTTATATGTATGAACCTGTAGGACGAGATCCAGCAGCAGGAGAGGAGGGAGAAGCAGCTGTGATTATCGCCCGCCTTGTTTACACTACTCGGAGCCGCGGCGGACGCTAGCAATCATGTCCCCGTCTATTTTGACTGCATTTGGATACAATAATGAAAGCCCACCCCTCACGACTCCATGACTTATTGTCTTCATCATATACATTGCCAACAGGGTGCAAATAACAGAAAAAATCGCCGTAAAAATAGACGGGAACTTAAACCGCGGCGATCGATTTTTTTTTTTTTTTTTTTTTTTTTTTTTTTTTTTTTTAGCCTAGTTGCTAGTAGTTGAATTTCAGCCAATAAATTTCTTGGTTCAATGTTATTTTAATACCAAGAATTTTGTTGATATATTTGAAGATAGATATTTAATCTATATGCTTTAAAGATCATAAGAAAATTTGTTTTAACCCTCGGCAAAACCTAATAACAAAGTATGGTACTAAAATGTCTTTTTCGTAACAAGGTTGTCAATACAGTACTTCCAGTTATCGATAGCTCTAAAGATCATATGAAAATGTGTTAAACCCTCGGAAAAACTAATATAAACGTATGGTACTAAAATTTAATTTTCGTAACAAGGTTGTCAATACGGTACTTTCCCGTTATCAATGTACAATCAAGCTGAAGATTGCAGAGTAAACACCATAGACTTCATCGACCTTTCTTTCACCTTCATATAATCGACAGCCAATTTTTTTTGTTTTTATTAAGGGTACTCAACCAGCGGGGGTGTGGGGGCGGCAGCCCCCACCCATAATACTAGGTTAGGTTAGGTCAGGTTGTTAGGTTAGGCTAATGTCTTCTCAAATCACTATCGGGGAGCGAGCGTGTCTCAACATCGATCGATAGGCCTAATGGGGAAATAGGTTTTCCCGAGATATCTAATTAATTACAAACACCATATATTGATGCAAATGACCAATTTTGTTTATAAAAAACACTCGGAAATTCGTGGTATTAAAATAAAAAAATTCCAATTTCTTTAGCCTAGGTTAGGCCTATATCCATCGACACTGACTGTATAATTTGGGCTAGGCTTAAGTTAACCCATATTATCCACTCTCCTGACTCCTGAAATTGGCAAGCACGTATGGGTGGGAGGGTGGTTTGGGGGAGGGTGGGGGGAAGGTAGAAGGGTAATTGACTCGTGTTACAAATATGGAGCCGATTGGTGAGGTAGTTTCGCCACCACGGATTTTCATTTTTTGATGTGATGATCTACGGATAGGCTGGAAGTGGGTGGTGGGAGGAAGTTGGGGTTGTGGTGGGGGGAAGACAGAAGGGTAGGGGAATTGTCACACAAATATGGAACCAATTGGTGCAGTCGTTTCGCCGCCACATATTTTCCTTTTTTTCCTTTGTGATGGCCTGATACGGCGACCCATGGTCGGCGAGTGGATAGGGGGAGGGGGTTGGGGTGGTGGTAGCAAGACGCCAGAAGGGTAAGGTACAGTACATGTGGTAGAAATATGAAAGCTATAGGTGCAGTCGTTTCGCTGCTACGATTTTTTTCGGCGAGTCCGTATATATACGGAACTGGCACTGGGCGTGACAAGACCCCAGTCCGTATAGGCAATCAGCGGGTGCATCTAGCCATACCCATACTCCACTGCACTTTATTGTCAAAGCATTCATCACGAAAATGTCCATTGCATATGAAGCTTGTTTTGGGCTTTGCCTCCCACACTCTGGTTCTTTGTATAAACTTCACCCATTTGTTACAATGGTATGGATCACTTGGAAACTTGTGTAGTGCTATGTTTGGTCCAGGGATGTTGCTACACCCGAAAACAGCACACCTATTCACTATTTTTGCTATACTTGCTGATATTTACTTCCCAAATGTTTGCCTGGGCGTACGTCACATCCTCACGTGAGTACTAGTTGCAAGGGGTCGCAATTCAATATCCATTTTTGATTTGTTCTCTAATATTGAAGATTAGTTTTGACAAAGGAGTAGTCAGGTTGATTACTGGAGATCTAAACATCTCTTTAAATTCATTATAAATTAATTTTAATTTCGGACGCCCCACCACCTTTAATAATCCAATGGGATTGATAGCCTCTAACGTCCTACTTAAAAAAATAAAAATAAAAAATAGGATGCTAATAATTACATAAATCGTAAGGGTTAATGTCTATAAGGATGAAGTTTCTTGTGTATAAAACATTTAGAAATACGTAAACAAATCCTCCCAAACTTTATACTTAAAACATATATATTGGTTAAAAGGATGATTTTTTTTTTTTTGTGTGTGTGTATTATGTATTATTACTTTTGGAAAAAGTTAAGAGATCCTCACAAGCTTTGTACTTAACATATATTTATACTAGGTTACTTTCTTTTTAGGATCGTATGTTGAAATATAGCCTGAAGGTGAATGTGTGATACGTCCGAAAATTTGCAAATAAATCATTCTCAACATGTATACTGTTGTGGCTCTTGTCCTACTCTTCATCTACAAAATTAGATATCCTGGAAATGTACCTACCACTGACATTATATATATATATATATATTATTTATTTATTGTTTTCAAATATTTATGATTCCAAGATTTGCTATGAATTTTACCTATGACTATTATAAATATTTCTAGGACTAAATCAAATTTGTAGTTAAAATCTATCGAATACTTATCTTGATGACGGGGTTAAATAAGCCGATCACATAATATACTGTCCATTGTATTGTATTGTGTTTATTCCTGTTATACCATATTGTACCAAGTGAGCCAGATTCCATAAGCTTCTAGATTTGCCACGCATCCTGTGCTCGATCACCTGCGTCAGCTCTTGTCCATATACATATTATAATGTTAAATGTAAATATTATCTATCCCAAACATTTCTACTATTTTTACTATATCTACACTTGGGGGGGGGGGGAGAGAGAGAGAGAGATAGTCTTGCATATTAATAGATCAGAGAAAACAAGCATAATTATGTACCTACTGTATATATTTTGTGATTCCCACATTCTAAGAGATCAATCCTGGTCCAATATGAACTCTCTGAATTGGTAAATAATTTTTTTTTTTTTCCTATACAATTATAACCAAAACAGATCTTTTTTACGTTAAATATAACCCGGGAACGTCGAGGAGACTCTTAAGAGGTTTTACTGGGCGAAGGCGATGGGACTCTTAAGATCCAAGGCCTAAAAAAAAAGCCTTTAAAAAAAATAAGTGGCACTCAAAACAAAGGAATATGTGATTAACCCCTCCAATCCTAGCACCGTATATATACGTCAGTAGATAAGTAACTCCCCAGTGCCAGCGACGTATATATCCGCAAGTAATGTACTTTCCTTGTAACTGCCTGTACAACCCTGTACCAGTTACCACAACCTTTTGAGCACTACTCCCGTGTTGGCACCACTTCTCAGCTTATATGAGAACCACTGAAGGGTGACAGAGCAAGTGTTGCCTCATCTTTCGAGGTGGATAGGGGGTCTCTCCTGCCTTTTTTGCCACATTGCTTGGTACTGCTGGGGACTTTTATTACTGTATCACTTGTTTTATTGCTGTTACATGTTAATATCTTCATATTAAATAAGTTTAAAATAAGCACATATGGATAAGTAATAACGATATTTATCGGATAATGACAATTTTAGGCGGGAATGAACCAAAATATGCTCGCTCGGCGGGCACTTTTAAAAACCAATGGCGCCGTTGCCGGATTAATACACTACTTTGCAAGATGAGTAATATCCTTAAATTCCTGATTGGGTTTAGGCGATCCAATGAGATATTCTGCTGTCTATTTACTGTAAGTTGTTAAAGGCTACTGTATGTGGAGCGGAGAGTATTATGAACAGACTGTATGCAAATGAGGTGGAAGAATGAAGTTTGAGAAGAATATGAGTGGAAGTGGAAGGAGGGGTGCCGGCAGAAGGACGAAGCGATTACTTTGTGTCCACCCCCTCGGTAATGAGACGTCTGGCAATTCATATAATTATATAGTTCTTAAATTTTATGACAAGAGATACTTCTTTGGCTAAATATTTGTACAAAGGAGTACAAAGGATTACATAAGAGTACAAAGGAAATCAAGCAACAACAGGTCTAGTGACGCCCCTAGGCTGCTTGTCCTCCAAAACACTGAGGATCAGGTGTCCAAACAGTGGCTTAGAGTGGGTAAGGGAACATTGGATAGGGAACTACTGCCCTGGAACTAATGTCCATGGCAGGATTAGGAAGCTAGTAGGGGAAAGATGGGTTAGTAACATAATACAGTTATAAGTGATCTTTCGTATATCTGGGAAAAAGAGAGTAACGTCTTAGTAATATATATATACGCAATAATTCTTGATGAATTTGAGGGGGGAATAAAATAAAGTTATTAATTTACAATCGCAGTTTGTAAATTCGGGTTTGATGCAAGTTATTTGTCTAGGCGAAGTTTAAAGGAATCAACGGTGCTGCAGTCTATAACATCTCGGGGAAGCCCATTCCACAAGTTGACAACTCGATTGAAGAAGGAATTCTTAGATTCGTGTGAGTTAAAAGATATACCAACAATTTTGCAACCAATTCCCCGCGTGTAATTAGATTGGTCTATAGTGAAGTACTTACTACAGTTCATATTGTCGATGCCTTTGATGATTTTTATCACTTGAATTAAGTCGCCTCTTAATCTGAGCTGGGTTAAAGGAATTATATATAATTCTCTAAGGCGCTCCTCATATGGTTTGTTCTTTAGGCTAGGTATAATTTTGGTAACTCTACATTGAACTCGTTCTATCTTGTCTATATCTTTCTGGTAATAAGGGCACCAGGATTGAACGCAGTATTCCAGAAGAGGGCGGACTAAGGAATTGTAAAGAGTTAGGATAACTTATATGGATTTATGGTCAAATGACCTGCTTATAAAGCCAATTATTTTGTTTGCCTTCTTAACAACTTCTGAACATTGTTGACTCGGTTTTAGGTCTTGATATTGTTTCTCCCAGATCGGTTTCTCTGTCCACAATCTTAAGCTAAGTGCCATTTATTGAATAATTTGCTTTCTCATTTCGGTATCCGATATGTAGTAGTTTACATTTATCCGCATTGAAACTCATTTGCCAAATTTGGGCATAACATGAAAACTTATCTAGATTGTGTTGCATATCGTCAACTAGTTATTTTGTGAGTACGCTATTTGCAGTTTTTGTTTCGTCACCAAACTTTGAGATTGTACAGGTGAGACCCTCATCTATGTCGTTGATGTAAATTAAAAAGATAATTGGTCGTACTACCTATCCCTGGGGTACCCCGCTACTTACATTGGTCCATTTAGATGCCTTACCATTTATGAATACTCTTTGCTTTCTGTCGCTGAGCCAATTTTCTATCCATATCAACACACCGTCTTGTATTCCATGCGCCTTTAGTTTTAGCAGTAAACGTTTGTTGGGAACTTTGTCAAAGGTCTTTTGAAAATCAAGTTATATAATGTCTACAGCTTTATTACTTAAATTATGGAGGTTGAGGATATCGTGGAAGAAGTCTTAGAGGTTTGTTAACCTCTGAAGTGCGCATGGGGGTAATTAGACACCTCTCCCTGTGCGCATGTATTTGAGGTGTTTCCGTCACTAAAATATTCATTGTACCATTAATAGCATCAATACTTATCCATTTGCGCCTATTATGGGTTGATTATAAAGGTATAAACAACAACAATAAAACGAGTGAAAACAGCGTTTGGATGGTCAAAATCGGAGATATAGCCCGCGAGTTGTATAATGTATGGGTGAGGCAAGCTGCTTTCCCGCCAATTTCCCCCAAGGCCACTGAGACACAGTCGATCGATACTCTCTCTCTCTCTCTTGCATTCGCTTGCTATCAGTGATGATGACCACACCCTGCAACCGGATTTCTAATGTTAGCACAAAAATATACCTCAGAATAAGGGAATAACAGGGAAAATAGGTGATAACTGAAGAAGAGGAGGAAAGTGGGGAAGGAGGGAAGGTAGAGGACTGAGATTTTGCATGGCCCAGGGGCCAACAAATTTTTTTTTTTTTTTTTTTTTTTTCTCGATGTCAAAAGTTGATTTTTTTTTCTCTGACTCTTAAGAGTCTCCCCGCAGTCCGCCGGGGGAACTCTTAAGAGTCTCCCCGCAGTTCCCGGGTTAACCAGGAACGTTTGTTACAAAAGCTGTGTTGAGTATCTTTAAGTATGTTTTTATTCCTCTAAGTGATATACGAGTCTGTCTCTTATGAGTATTTCTAGCATTTTACATACAACTGAGGTTAAGATACTTTAACGATAGTTACTGGGTAGGGATTTGCTGCCTTTTTTTGAATATCGGTGCTAGGTTGGCTAGCTTCCACTGATCCGGCATAGTTCCAGACTGCAAGGATTTATTGAATAGCAATGTCAGTGGTTTGGAGAGCTCATCTTTAGCTTCCTTTAGAACTTTAGCTGAGATTGTATCAGGTCCAGGCGTTTTATTTTCCTTAAGTTTATCTAAACATTGCAATACTTCTCTCTCTGTAATGGTGATATTGCTTAGAACATCAGAATTATCAATTTGAATCGGTGATGCTGTAGGGATATCACTGAGGTCTTCTGTTGTAAAAACTGATGCAAAGAAAGTATTGAGGGCATTACTCATTTGTACTTCGTCTCTGGTGTATTCTCCATTTTCATCGACTAACGGTTCAACAGTTGACGTAACTACTTTTTTCTTTCTGATATAATTATATAATTCTTTCAGGTATGTTTTACTTGATTTGCAACATGTAACTCCAGGGTCTTTTTACTTTGCTTAATTAACTTTTTGGCTTTGTGTCGTAGTTCTACAAATTTCACCCGTTCTTCGTCATTGTGTGAGGATTTTAATCTATCATTAGCAATCTTTTTGGCAAGCAAACAGTTTGAAACCTCTTTATTCCACCATTTGGGCTTATCATTATGGCCTGTACGCCGTATTTTCGATGGTATGCAATCTTGCACTGCTTTTAGTTAAGTGGTTGTAAATAATTCCCAAGATGTATTTATTTTGTTATTGTTATTTAGGAAGCTCCAATCAGTTTCTCTAAATATAGCTCTTAGTTTACGAAAGTCTGCTTTCTTGAAAATAGGGACTTTCTCGATGCTGCTATTTGGTTCGTTACTAGTAAACTTTAAACTGAAAGTTATCGTACGATGGTCGCTGTTACTGAATTCATCACCAACATTCAAATTCTCTATTAATTCTTCTTTTGTTGCAAGTACAATGTCAGGAATGTTATTACCACGGGTCGACGATCGAACAAATTGATAGAGCGAACTCTCTTGCAAGTTCGCATACAATTCATGTCCGGAGTGTGAAGTAAAATTATCGCCCCACTTGGTCACAGGTAAATTAAAGTCGCCAACAATTACGGTATCATGTGAGTTACTTACATCTGCAAATTGTTCATAAATTTCTCGGTAAATTTGCACTGATTGAGCTGAAGGTCTGTATATTCATGCAAATAATATTTTTGTACCTTTATTATTCTTTACTAGCACATAGGATGTGTCGACGTTCACAATTTAAGGTTTTGACAAAAGGGTTGGGTTAAGACTTTCTTTGATATAAAGTAAAACACCACCTCCATTTTTATTTATTCGGCTTTTCTCAAACAATACATAACCGGGAAGTGAATACTCTGCTAAAAAGTCTCTGTCTTCTGTATTGAGCCAAGATTCTGTTATACCAATTACGTCATAATTATCTGTAGGCACTAGTTCCTCTAAATATGAAAATGTATTACGTATGCTACGAGCGTTAGCATAGAAAATTATTAAAGTTGTGGTTTTACAATTCACGGAATGCTCTTTAATCACATATTTAGTTCTGGTTGGACTTACATTTACGTTCATGGCTGTCCTCGGTCCTCGCTTTCCTCGGTCCTCATCGCTGGCGGTCCTTGGTTGACTCTGTTTCTTTTCCAAAAATCCTTTACTGCGTCGTTTAGCAAGCGGCCAAACCTTGGTGCTCCCACCTGGTTTAGATGTACTCCATCCTTCAAAAACAGATGATCATCGTGGTAGAAGGCATCCCAGGTATTGACGAATCCGATGTCCTCCTCTTTGCACAGGTTAGCAAGCCGACGATTTATGCTGGTGGCTATATTGAAGAACCGGCTCTCTACTTCGATCCTTGGGACAATTCCTGATATTAAGATTCTGCAAGACTTTTCCTTATAAGACTTTATCAGCTTTCGGTACTTGAGCATAAGGTCTTCTGATCGGGTCTGCTGCATATCATTAGATCCAATGTGGATGACGTACGCTGTGGTTGGCGGGGCTAGTCTGGACATTTCGTTGATTGCAGCAACAACGTTGTCCACACCACCACCCGGGATACAGAAGCGCTTTCTGGTCCCAGGTGCCCTGGCGCAGAACTCTGTGAGTTGGCCACGAACATTTGAGTCTCCAACCAGCCGAATTTCTTCCGTTTCCTATTCGTCGTCTGAGTCCTCTAAAATCTTGAAACGGTTGTGGCACTCGGTGATGGGGATGATCTTCCTCGGAGTGGGTCGATTGTTGTTCCTCACGACACTATACATCCCCCGGAAGTTGCTAGTTGATTCCTCCTCGGCTGAGTTGTTTTTTGGTTGTTCTACAACCAGTGGTTCCACTGGGGTCAGTGCTGCAGGCGTCGGGCTGTTGGAATATGGTATCGAAGTGCTGATTTCGGCTGTTGTTGACACTCCTGCATTGAGGGTTATGAATTTCTGGAGAGATTCAACCTTCATGGTGAGGGTTTTGATCTTGTTGTGAGCTTCCTCCAGTTTTGCTGACAAATCTTCATGGAGCTGGCAGAATCGGCAGATTTGACAGTCAGCAATGGCGAACATGGCAGCACCAAACCTACTGGCGTAGTTCGCACAGGTGCGAGTCATGGTGACGGTTACTCACTTCAAATAATTTCACTCACTTAAAAACACTTCACTTACTTTAAAACACTTCACTCGCTCCACTTACTTTAATAGGCCACCAGAGGTGATAGCCTGACCAAACATAAACATTTTGAAATATGCAGAAATAGGTAATCAGGGGTGATAGCCTAACCAAAAACAAACATTTTGAAATACACAGAAATAGGCCTCCAGGGGGCGATAGCCTAACCAAAAATAAGATATGTTTGTTTGTAGACAGTTAGATAATAATAATGAAGCAATTATTTAACTGAAAGGGTGTGTTACGCTGGCCAGCTTGCCAGAATGTGCTCGTACTCGCTAGCGCTCGCCAGGGCAGTGGAATGGGCTATAATAATCGTAGAACGATGTTCTTTCTTTCCTAGTATTCATGTAGTCACAGCCAGATCAGTGGTGGTCTTTATTCTTGTCTGTGACACATGGAAGTATTTTATATCAGTGATAGAGTATAAGATATACAGTGTGAAGTTAAGGAGAAAGCGTGAGGTAGGCAGCGAGGTTGTATTATGTGCGTGTGTATGTACGTGTGCCTCCCTCGCTCGCGCGGGCTTTCCCACGCTCTTGATTGGCTGGCGGGCCTGGCGCGTCCTAGAACGCTTGCTTTTCATGATGTAGTGGTCTGTGATTGGGTGCCGCTGTCCTAGTGTTGGTGCTGGGGGGGCTCCCGCCGCGTGTCTCCTTTAGAGCTTGGCATGGTGTGCTTGGTCCTAGACATCCCTTGCAATCTGTCCCCAATCTAACCCCCTGTACTACTGTTTCTCTCTCTGAACTTCTTCTTTTCCATTACTTCTCATCTTTATTCAATTACTTATCCCTTCTGGTTCTGCATACAACTTCCATAGTCGGCCAGTCGTATTACCAGCACCAGCTCTCACATTTATGTTTTGCACTAGCTTTAGGGATTATTAGTCATAGTCACATGAGTCATATTATCATTGGGTGCTTCTAATTATTGAGTTGTTCTTTGTTACTATTTAATGCTAGACAGTGGAAGGTATCTTTAGTCGTTGTCAGAGTTATGTATATGGCGAGTCAAAGCCTGTACGATTTCGACGGAGCTAGGTGCCTGTAACCCTTGTGCATATTTTTCCTTTGCGAGTGTAGCAGTATACGAGCGAAGGGCTTTTGCCTACTCTCGCTCGTATGCTCGCTACCTCTTTGTGTTGACCTTTGTGGAGTGCCAGGGCAAGACCAGATACTTGAGATCTGGACTTACCAAGAGAGCCTCCTAGTCACTTAACGTAACCTAAGGAAAATCTGTTCAAGGGGAGACAGTAGGCTACGAGCATGCTTGCGCTCTGCTTAGCCTCCTGGTACCTTTTTTGCCGCTGCTAGACTTTATTAGTAATAAAGACAGCATTGTGTTTATTAACTTTAACTGCGTATGCTATAGGAATTATTCACGTATTATTTTAGCCTAGGTTGATGCTTGGTGCACAACCCAGTATGGCTGTTACTTTGGCTAAGGAAGTACTATTTTGAGTGGCTATTATTAGTGCTGTCACAGAGTTGTTGCACTCCCTTGTTTTATATATATATCCTACTTATTGGTGTATTTAAGATACACGCTTTGGTGTCCTGCCCCTGCATTATTTCTGTTCTATATTAAAGAGCATCTTAGAGCATCAGACGTTTTCAGAAGATTCCATATCTGTTTGCTGTAGGACTAGACTTCCAGTGTTTTCATAGAGCATTGAAGAGTTTAGTGTTGAGTACAGACTCACACTAAAGTTAACGTAAGCATATACTCCTTTATTAAATCTTGTTATAGTTTATTCAAGCATTGTTATTACTTAAGAGCATTTTATTAACGTAAAGTACTCCTGTTGTGAGTAGGCTTTGCCGTCACCGGAAAGCCTTTGTAGAAGTGCACTAAAACCCAGTTAATTGATACCCCGTTATCCATTTATAGTTATAGATTAACTTTGGAGGGTTTAAGTGTTTTGTTCACCGGCGTAATAGTTCGAAGGTTTGGAATTAGCGTACCGTTGTTGCAGATATAGCCTATCATCTAGTCCATTATTAAGTGCCATGGTTTATTTCGTAGTGCCGGTCGTAACAGGTGTAGGTGGTCTATTAATCTTATCAAGTTTCCCTTCATGTTATTGTTTCTTACTTTATTCCTTCATCATATAATGTCCTCTGTTTATGATGGGGATCCCGTAAGCCTCTAGCCTGGCCACGAATCTTTTGCATGATCAGCTCCTGCGTCAGCTCTTGTCAATTAACCGATTGTTATCAGCAAGGGAAGCAGATGGCCGTAATACAACCTGACAAGTGTGTATTCAACCAAGCTGGGGCAGATGATAGAATCTTCTGTACAAGTAACTGGTACACTTCCAGTAAAAAATCTTGCCCAACCACCATAATTTCGTGTCTGGTTATCTGTCTAGTTTAAAATATATGCATATCATTAGGTGAAGGTGTTGAGGGATACGTTTTACAACGGCGACTTGTATCTACTTTTAAAAGAGTGTTAAGAAGGGAGAAGGGATGTTGGAGAGGGAGGAAGCTGTTGGAGTGGCTTTGCTGTTTGTGGCTTTGTCTGTATACGTCGTCGAGATGTCCCCCCGACTGGGTGCGAGTATGTGAAACAAGCTAGGACGTACTACCACACCCACTAAATATATTCTTAACTAATAGAACCCAAGCCTTTCGTTCCAAGTTTGACTAGTGTGGTTCATCAATAATTGTTTATTAAAGCACTACAGGAAACAAACCTTCTATATTTTTGTTTTGTACCATGAGCTATAATTGTTTATTAAAGCACTACAGGAAACAAACCTTCTATATTTTTGTTTTGTACCATGAGCTATAATTGTTTATTAAAGCACTACAGGAAACAAACCTTCTATATTTTTGTTTTGTACCATGAGCTATAATTGTTTATTAAAGCACTACAGGAAACAAACCTTCTATATTTTTGTTTTGTACCATGAGCCATAATTGTTTATTAAAGCACTACAGGAAACAAACCTTCTATATTTTGGTTTTGTACCATGAGCCATAATTGTTTATTAAAGCACTACAGGAAACAAACCTTCTATATTTTGGTTTTGTACCATGAGCTATAATTGTTTATTAAAGCACTACAGGAAACAAACCTTCTATATTTTGGTTTTGTACCATGAGCTATAATTGTTTATTAAAGCACTACAGGAAACAAACCTTCTATATTTTGGTGTTGTACCATGAGCTATAATTGTTTATTAAAGCACTACAGGAAACAAACCTTCTATATTTTGGTTTTGTACCATGAGCTATAATTGTTTATTAAAGCACTACAGGAAACAAACCTTCTATATTTTGGTTTTGTACCATGAGCTATTATTGCACGAACTCGTGGGGGAACCAGCCAATATATTTGCCGTACCATATGAACTGTGTCTCTCTCTGTATCTATCTATATATATATATTCTTTGTCTAGCTATATTATTAGCTATCTATCTCTATAATCCGCTTAGTAATTTCATCACCAAATAGTGTAACTTACCCCATGTTGCTTCAATGCCATATACAGAGTTCTCTCCATCGAGGAAACTGGCTTATTATATATTTGTTTTTCTCATTTTTGTTTTCATATGCCTCATTCATTCTTCTTTGTAATTCTTCTATTTATTCTTATTATGTTTTCTTTTTATATATTCTCCCACTTTTTCAGATATTCAATTTCTTTGTTCTTTCCATCTCATCTTTTGCTATATATTTTGTTAAGTTTTTCTCAATGTTCCATGTATTTTACTCGTTTTCAACTCTGTTAATGTATTGTTTAATTTGTTATATTTGTCCATGTTTGTTATTCGATTTATTTTCCCATCTTTGCATTTCCGATTTGTGAATATTTATTCATCTTTGTTTAGCTTTTTTTCAAGTTTTACCTTTGTCATTATACTGTTTTGTATGGACCAAAGTTAGACTATCATGGAGTTGAGAGGATTTTGAAAGGATCGTCATGTAGGTTTCTTCATTCTTCTCTGGGTATCCATATTGATAAACTAATTTGCATCTATTTACACAAAAACATACACGGAAGTGTCCACATATACACACACACGTGTGTGTGTTTGTGAACGTAAAAATATATGTATATATGTAAATATGTGTATGTGTGTGTTAAGTGTATAATATCCCAAACTCCGGTATGGTCCAATACATAAAGGAATTAACTCCGGTATGGTCCAATACATAAAGGAATTAACTCCGGTATGGTCCAATACATAAAGGAATTAACTCCGGTATGGTCCAATACATAAAGGAATTAACTCCGGTATGGTCCAATACATAAAGGAATTAACTCCGGTATGGTCCAATACATAAAGGAATTAACTCCGGTATGGTCCAATACATAAAGGAATTAACTCCGGTATGGTCCAATACATAAAGGAATTAACGTTAACCATTACAGAACCCAAGTTGTTATTGTTGTAGTTTGATGTGTGTTGTTGTTATAACCACATCACCACATACACCAGTCCAGGGTGGTCTATAAGACCTGTAGTATGAGATACAGGCCATATGTTCGCTTGAACGCCATTTTGGGGCCGTAATTATATATATATATATTTATATATATATATGTATTATAACATCTGTAGCAACCAAGATGTGTTACGTGACAGACACCAAGCTGTGATCCGCGCCTGTACTGCACCGCATGGAGCCTTATCTCTTTCTTTCTACCTGCCAACACCTGCCTACGTGACTTGGAACACCTGCACACGTGGCGAGAGAGCGCGGGAGGAAGAGAGAGAGATATTTGATTTGATTTGATTGTTTTATTGAGAAAAGTACAAATGTTACACAAGTATCATAGTTACATTATCTCAAAAGGGCGAAGGTGCATACGCAACCTTCACCCTATTTCTGGCTTAAACTATGTCATTACATATATATAGTTAGATGAGTAATACATTGATATTGAAGATTAATTTTAACACTACCTAAGTTTAGTATATACAGTATTATAATAAAGACATATCTAAAATATATGAGTCCCCGTTATAGACCTTGATCAGATTGTGTTTTGTTTTTTAAACACGCATGCTGTCCCACAAGACCCCCAACTGAGCCCCGACCGTGTTAATCCCTCCTTAAACATCCTAGAGGGACCCTAACCGTCGTGACCCAGTCACCAGACCCCAGCACCCAAAACATACAGCCATACAGATTCAGATTCAGATTCAGATTATTTTATTTCCATAAAATAATATTCGGAGGGAAGGTGCAAGTAGTCCTCCGGGAGGGATGTGCCGCATATCCGGAGGTACTTGTACATCAAGCCATTAGCCGAGAATATTGAGGACAATACAGCAGTATGGTTAGGGAGAGTAGGTTCGCTGACCCAGGGTGGCCTGTAAGGCACCACTAGAATGTACATGTGTTTAGTTAAAGAGCATAGCTACACATCAAATTATATGTTTTATAATTTTACATTCTTTTAAAAGGTTGTACATAGTTCCACTGTTGAACATCCATATTATCTGTTTAGTTACATTTTCAATTGTATTATTTCTATATTTTATTAAAGTTATACATTGCAGTATATAATGTTGAAGGGTGTGAGATCTTGGCCTATTGCACAGCCTACAACTCCTATCCTTCTCTGCAGTATTAATGCCTAATTCCCAGTAATATTTGTAGCCTAGTCTTAACCTAGTACATACAGAGAGAGAGAGAGAGGTGGGCCGGGCGGCGGTGACGTATTGAGCCCCCCCACCCCCACCCCCACCCCCCCTTTTCTCCCACTACATTCAAGCACCTGTATTGGCTCGCACACCTGCCCCTCGCCTGTAATTGGTCCACACAACCTGCCTGTCTGTGATTGGAAGCGGCACCTGTATCCTGGCCTACGTGACTCTTCTCTTATTGGACTAGCGTGGAGAGGGAATGTGATAAATAGCCAGATATTCGAGAATTAAAATCAGTTACATTCATAGCTGGCTGGAGAGCAGCATGGGCGAGACGAACTATCACAGGCTTGTGTAATATGTGTTATTTTGTTTTTAAGAGCGTGGCTCGTGACCTCTTACTCGTTATTTAGGGAATTCGTGACTATTCGTGACTATTAGATGAATGTTGTTAATACTTACCCTCATGTGATGTAGGATTTGTGATTGGAGATTGGATATTGAAGATTATATATCAAATATAGTGTTTAAATTTATATGATGACATTGTACTAAAGTTAATACTTAAATGATTAGATGTAAAGCTATTGTGTCATTAGTAATTAGGCATTGTTTAAAGTCTTATTAAATTATTGTGACTTAAATTTATATTGTAAAGCAAACTAACTTTATTCTATACAGTTATAGTGAACCAAAACAGATACAAAACGATCCTGAAGTATTCAATGTTAATTTCTTTCACTTATTTTGTTTAGTTGTAAAATACCTTATTCCTGTTTTTATAATACAATGTATAATACAATTAATTTTATATATGTGACTTTATATTTCCTTATCTATCATATTGATTAAGTAAGTATCTTGCATTGATAAGAAAAGAATAAGAATAAATAAGATACTAGGCTAACAAGAGAATAAGAATACATTAAGAGAATAATGAGGAAAGAGAAAAAAAAGTGAATCATAACATTTAAAGGGTTAACAAACTAAATTAATTATAAATCAAAAAGATCTTAATAATATTTATACTTTAATAATAATCAAGATTCGTTAAAAGTCCTTACTATCATGCAAAGCTTATCTCTATAAGTAATTAGTAGCCGACTGAATAATTATTAAACTTTGAAATAATTCTATATGACTTGAAATAGTTTCATGATAGATCATAAATTGTAGTGTATCAGAGTATAAAGGATAAAAAGTCCCAACAGCTAAAAGGAAAGCAAGTAACAACATAACAAACTGAAACAATTTAAGTTCTATTGGCCTTCAGCTGTCTGATACCTTTTCATATTGTATGTTCGGTCTAGTTTCATTAAGTTAACCCTCTCCGACATATGACGCGATTTTGAGCCTATTAGGGATACTTTAAAGCCTTTGTTACCATCAGGGGTATTTAGAAATCTTTAGTTTAGTTACTTCAACCTCTGCAGTTGTCTTTGAGTAAGCTGTGGGCAGAAAAATTATTTTGGAGAGGTAATTATAAGAGTGAGAGAACTCTATGTCTTATTGCTAATCTGGCAACCTCTGCGTCATATGTGCGTGAAAGGGTTAACCACTTCTGAATCGAGATACGTAATAATATATACTATATACATATATATATATATATATATATATATATATATATATATACAGGGGTGATTCAGGATTGCATGAATTAAATTGGAGGACGACCTCCTTGGGTAATTTTAAACAACAATGTATCTAAAGTAAAATGTAGAATCATACATAGATTGGCTGTCACAGCACATTTACGATGTTGTATTAATGAGGGTGGAAAGTGACGGGAAATCCGCGCAGATTTCAGAGGATATTTTCGATACATCTTGAGTACAGGAGTACAGTGTATTGCAAGCACATGGGGGCCACTTTCAACATTTTCTTTAGCCTATAGCAAAGAGGAAAACACTGTCGAAATCTGTGAATAAATGTGTACAAAAATCTATTCAGGTTTCCCTTCACTTTCCACCCTCATTAATACAACATCGTAAATGTACTGTAACAGCCAAACTATGTATAATTCAACATTTTACCATAGATACATTCTTGTTTAAAATTATCCAAGGAGGTCGTGCGAAGCCTGCAGCTTAGCAGAACGCCACGTGGGCTCAGCCGCTCACTAGCACTCGCCAGGGCAGTGTATTTTGCTACAGTCTATCTACAATGTTGTACTTTCTTTCTTGTGAATCGTCATGTCACAGGCAGTACAGAAGTGGTCTTTATTTTTGCCTGTGACAATGCCTTATATTTTATATCATGAGTTGAACATAAGATGCATTGTAGTGAAGGAGAGAGAAAGAGCGAGACGGTAGTGAGTGTTGCTTTTCCTCCTCCCTCCTCCCTCTCGGAGGAGTCCCTCGCCCGCGTGATCCTTTCTCTCGATTTTTATTGGCTGGTGGTTCCTGCCGTCTTCTGCAGGCCTGCTGTCTGGTGACGTAGCGGCCTGTGATTGGCTGACCACCATGCCTTTGTGTGTGATCCTGGAGGGGTCCCGAGGAGTTACTGTCTTCAGAGCTTGCCTGACCAGCATACCCTTCACATGTCCCTTGCACCTGTCTCCCGACTTCTACCTATAGAGCACTTTCTCTCTCTCTCAACTTCTTACCTCTCATTCTTTCACTCTATTTAATATCATAACTTCCCTTTGGTTCTTAACGATTTCATATATCGGCCATCGTATTATATGCTGAAGCTCTCAGATATTATATGTTTAGTTAGGCATTTTGGAAGGGTTACCATTTTTGTCTGTAGAGGTTCGACACACTCACGGTGTCTCCCTTCCTGTATCTTGGTGGTCTGCTGGGCTATTTAAGGCTACTGGTGTTGTGATTTCCGATGTGTACTAGGTGTTGTTGAACCTGTACAATCGCAACGGATACTTGGGAAGCCTAGGTTGTCTTTCTGACTGTGTACCTTGTGAGCTTAGCCTTGTGTTGCGAGTGAGGGCTTTTGCCTCTGCCACCCAACACTTTGCTAACTCGTTTGTTTTGACTTTAAGAGGGTCGCCAGGAGAGAACCAGATACTAGCGATCTGGATCTCTCAAGAGAGCACCCCGTCACTTAACGTAATTTGGCCGCACAGCCTTAAGGACTTCGCTAGGCTACGAGCCGCTTGCTCAGCCACTGTCTCCTAGCCTACTACATCCCAGCTAGACTTTATTCGCCTAGCAGACACCAGATTAAGATTATAAACTCTTTATGTTATGTATGCATTATTATTCACGGCATTTATTAGTCTAGGTTGTTGTTGTGTTACACAACCATAGTAGGCTGTTTCGTTGATAAGGAAGTACTTCTTTTGCTGTTGGAGTTCCTACTAGTGCGCATTTATTATTATTCCCGTGCCAGTTAACCCTATATGTCCATACAATTGTCCTATCTTGTTCCTGCTTTATATAACTGTTCAAAATCCGATTCGTTCATCTTAAGTAGCATCCGACTTTCTTCAGAAGATTCCGGTTCAGTGCTTTAGGACTTTCATTCACTTTCTTTAATATAGGAGTGACAGTTTGTTATTGTTTAGAGTAATGTTAAATATACCTTCTTCTAGTTTGCATTAAATCATTGCAGTGATTTAATTAAGCTTTCTATCTTTTTCCTTGTACACTTTAGTAAAGTCATTGTATGTTGTTGTGACCAGGCTGTATCAGAGATCATCAGCCTGTAGTAGTAGTGCACTTATACCGAGTTATAAGATACCCCGCTATCGCAGATTTGACTCTGGAGGGTATAGGTGTTTTTGTGCGCCGGCATTATAAGTTCGAGGGTTGGATCTAGTGTTACCGTTGTGGCTGTGTGCCTTTCTAGTCCAGTGATTAAGAGCCCTTGTTTTATACGAGCCCCGGTGGTCGTAACAGTCGTCCTCCAATTGAATGCATGCAAGCAGCAATCCTGAATCCCCCTGTATATATATATATATATAAATTTATACAGAACATATACTATATATATATAATATATATATATATATATATATATATATATATATATATATATATATATATATATATATATGTATGTATATTGTAACATCCGTACCAACCGGATGTCATGTGGCCAGACCAACCTGTTGAACGTGACTTTACAACCTCGTGGCAACTACTAGAGAGAGAGAAAGATAGAGAGAGAGAAAGAGATAGAGAGAGAGAGAGAGAGAAACCAGCCAAGTTGGTGTGGACGTGACATTCCACTCACATTCCACAGTATGGGGGGGGGGGGAGAGAACTACTGGACGAGGCGGAACCAGCCCCCTTCTCCCTACTGCCCCTCCACTCACGGGGCCTCGTTCACCTGCTTCTCGTCTGTGAATGGCTGACACCAGCAGCCTGTAAATCATTGGTTCCGGCACCTGTTTCCTGCCTTCGGATTGGATTAGCTTGGTCCGGGATATGATATATAAGCCGGAGATTTGATAGTTAAAGGCAGTACTTTCTTAGCTGGGGAATTGAGCAGAGTGGTGGGGAGACGAGACAGACTTCAAAGGCTTGTATAATTATTATTATGTGTTAAGTTGTGTCCCATAGCGACCTCTTGCACATTAGTTAGGGATTATTTGTGACTATTAATTAACCAGACGTATGTCGAAAACCTACACTCATTTGATTTAAGTTTTTGTGATTGGAGAAATCATATAGAGTGGATTGGAGAATCATATATGTTTAATTCAATTGGAGAGATATATATTTTGAATTACTGTTTAATTTTGGTGATTAGAATTAATGTTTGATTCAGAGATGATTTGTGATTGAATATTCTACTTTACTTATTAACAATTAACTAACTTGATGTAAAGCTATTGTCATTCATAATTAATGATTAAGCCTTGTATAAGTTAAATACTTACCTGACTATTATTCGGAATAGGCATTGTAAAGGCCTAAGCCTACTAAATTTTAATTTGTACTTTAGTGAAATCAGAACGTATGCAAAATGATCCTGAAACTCTTATCATAACTGTCATTGCTTATTATTTTGATTAATTGTAAAATACCTTATTTACGTTTATAAATATAATTCCCTTTTATATGTGACTTTGTAATATTTCATTACCATTTTTATTTAGTCAAATGTCTTTCAGTAAAAAGAATAAATAAGATAAAATACTAAAGGGAGAATAATAATAAACTAAGAATAACGAGATAACATAGAAAGAATAAAATAATCTTTAAAGGGTTAACAAACTTATATAAATTATAAAAAGATCTTAATACCTTGCTGATAATCCAGATTAATTGAGATATTCTAGTGTCTTAAAACTTTGCTTACATACCGAACTTTTGTATTCGTAATAAATAGCCTATTTCATATTAAACATTCAATTTAACTTCAAAATAGTTTACTGATTAAATATAATTGAAGTGTATCAGAGTATAAAGGATAACTGTCCCAACAACTGAGGGAAAGCAAGTGACAACAGAACTAACTGTTATATTTTACGTTCTTTTGGCCTTCAGCTGTTTTGGTACACTTTCATATTAACTGTTCTGTCTCTATTTATTTCGTTAACCACTTCTAAATCAAGATACGTAACAATATATATATATATATATATATATATATATATATAATTGGAAATTTGCAGCAAGAAGGGAAGACGTTAGAGGATAGACAGAGATGAAAGAGTTTTCCTCAGCAGGGAGTCAGCAGAGAAGCACATTTTTTTAGTACAACAGACAACAGGAGGAACACCGTCCAGCCTTCTTAGTATTAAGATCAGAAAGGGTAGAAAATACATCTTTAGAAGAGATTAGGATAATTGGCATAAGTTGGAGAGGGAGGAATAGCACCGGAATCATCTCCGGTGGAGTTTCTAAAAAAAGGTTGAGCAAAGATTTCAGCTTCGTCAGAGAAAGACGTGATGGTTGTGTCATCAGAGTGGAAAAAGAGAGGGAAAGACGAGGAAGAAAAATTGTTGGAGAAGTTTTTGGTTAGATGCCAGAAAGCTTGGGAAGATCTAGAATTGGATAGTTCAGTACATTTATTATTGATGAGCGAGTGCTTGGCAAGTCATAGAACAGATTTGGTTTGATTCCGGTCTGAAACATGAGAAGAATGAGATTCTTGAGTTTTAACCCTTAACTGGCGGCGCGCAACATATGTCGAGTGAAATAAATTTGGACTAAGTGGCGGTGTATGACAGCTGTCGAGCACCATTTTCAGCACGTAATGTTGCTGAGAGAGAGAGCTGAGCGGTGGGACGAGCGTAGTAACCTTATGACCGCACCCCACGACCACCGTGGACCTACTGAACTGTATCCCACCCTTCTCCCTCCTTTCTCACCCGCTACACAGGGAATTATGTACGGAAATTACCTAATTATAGGGTTTTTGCACTCGTGATGCACGATCGTTGCAAGAGAACCAGTGGTCGTACAAGGATGGTTCGGGTGTCATTGGAAAGCTCTGTTTACGCCCTTTCAGGGATAGATACTTGTTTTACGCTCTGGGTCTTATTTAGGCATGAAAATTATCACATAAACAACCCTATTTAGGGTAAAAAAAAAACGCTGTGCGGTACGGTCAAATAGACCGCCTAGCCCGCCAATAAGGTGTTAAGGCGTCGGTACCATTTAAATGCTTTTTACTTATTGCGGACAGCAGGAAAACCAGCATGAGTAAACCAAAAAAAAAATTGCATTAGTCTAAAGAAAATGGAATGTATGCCTCCATGCTCGATAGGATTACCACGGTAATGCGTTCAGCACTTTTCGACGGTCCCCGGCCACGGAAGCAAAACTCAATCCATGGGAAATCAAAGAAGTACTGTCGGAGAGCCTCCTAGTTGACAACGCCAAAATGCAACAAGCGCCGCCGGCTGGGAGGATCGGGTGGCCGAACTGGAGAGATAGAACAGGTGACAAAGATAAGTTTGTGGCCCAAAGGAGAGAAAAGATTGACAGCGTAAGAAGGAGGGTTGGAAGTTTGAAACAAGTCAATAATGTTTGGCCGGTCTCTGAAGTCATCCGGGATGCAGGTGGGTTGCTGAACCAACTGCTCTAAGTCATTTAGGATAGGAAAGACGTAGGCTTGTTCACCAGGTTGGGTAGTAGTATGAGAAGAACCAATAGCTGTGGTGAAGATTGAAATCTCATAAGATGGAGATTTCTGAGAAATGAAAAACGGATAGAATGTGTTCCATGTTAGAGTTTAGATAGTCAAAGAATTTGGGAAAGTCAGTAGAGTTAGGGAAAAGACAGACAACACAGAAATATTTAGTAAGAGAATGACAGGATAGTTTGACCAATAAAGTTGAGAATTCAGAGGAGTCAAAATCGGGAACACGAGAGCAAGTGAGTTTGTTGTGCACGTATGCACAACATTCGCCTTTGGCTTTGAAACTAGGACAGAGAAAGTAGAGGTATAAAGAGAAGGGGCTGCTGGAAGTTGCTTCCGACACCAGAGTTTCAGTGAGAAAAAAAAAGGTCAGGTTTGTAAGAGATGTTACGATCGGGTCTCGTATAAATCAGTGGCTCTTATACATTGGACTAGACTGGCATAAATGCAACAACGGAAACGCTAGATCCAACCCCTGATATATAATCCCGTCGAACAAAGAACACATATACCCTCCAGAGTTATATCTGCGATAGCGGGGTATCTTAACTCTCAGTATCTATGTGCTTCTACTATAGGCTGATGTTCTCTGAAACAGCCTATTACCTATAACATATGGTTGCTTAGTTATGGTACACAAGGAAAAGATAGTTAACTTAATTAAATCACAAGAGTGATCTAATGCAAAAAGTCCTCAAGCACCGAACAAGGAATCTTCTGAATAATGTCGGATGCTACTAAGAAGAACGTATCGGAAATGGAACCACAAAATAGCAGGAGGCAGGACAATGCACGTGTAGGCTAAATACACAAAAAGGCTGGACCTATAATGTTATTGGACACAAGAATATTATAAGCGGTGCAACAGTAATAATGCTCGCCACGAAAAAGTAGTACTCCTATTAACAAAACCGGTCTATGCTGGTTGTGTCTCTCTACAGCAACCTAGACCTCAAAATGCTTGTGTAGAAATAATGGGTATGCATAAAAGAGTATATGATCTAATCCAGCTAATGTCTACCCGGGTTAATAAAGTCTAGCTGGGATGCGCAAAGGTACAGAATTCTGGTGGAGCCAGGCAGCTCCTAGCCTAGTGTGGACCTTGGGTCTGTGCGGCCTGATTACGTTAATATGAAGGGGTGCTCTCTTGAGGATTCTCGAGTAAAAGCAAATAGAGTTAGAACAGTGTTGGGTGGATTAGGCAAGCAGCCCTCACGCACTACACAATCTAAACTCCAAGGTACACAGACAAAAGATCCACCCAGGTAACCCACAGAATCCGTAGTGTCGTGCAGCTCAAAAGTAGCCTACACACAGTGAAAACACCAACAGCAAGGTACCTGATCCCTAGTCTAGCATTATTTAACCCTGTAGAAACATTAGTGATTGATGGAGACAGTCCGAGCAATACAATCTCCCAAAAAGACAATGACTATCTTCAACCTTAGCCTAGTACATAAGAAATGTGAGATCCAGCATATAATACAGTCTGGCCACCAATTCAAGGTGTGGATGCAGGGAACCAGAGGGGGATTGATATTAATAAAAGGTGAGGAAGTAGTGGAAATGATAGAGGCAGTAGAAGAGAAAGATTCTAAGACAAGAGTGTGGAACAGTTCATGGGAGATGCTTAGAGTATGCTGTCTGGGACGGATCTGACCAGGATATTTCCAGGGACCGCATGGCTGGAGTCCCAGTTCGCAGGAATGGCACGAGGGCGCGCGACAGTCGCCCAGTAAGCAGCCGCCTAGTAGGCCGTGTTAGGCAGGAGGCAACGAATCCCGCGAGGCCTATGTAAGGGGGCCAGCCACATGCCACACTCACCACCAAGTCACACCACCTGGTCTCTCTCTCTCTCTCTCTCCCGCTCGCCTTCCCATCATTCAACTACTTAACACAATACTTTCAATTGACTAAATAAAATAGAAAGGATTGTGACAGACGAAAACAAAGAACAGTTCTGAACTGTCTGCAACACAAGCTTTCTCAAGAAGGAAAGTACACTATGATAGGTAGACTGTAGCTACATTCTCTGCCCTGGCGAGTCCTAGCGAGTAAGCCATGCGGTTCTGGGGGAAGCGGTGAGCGTCACACCCCACCCAAGATTTTTAAGAGGCTCCAACTATGAGCTCTAAATCTGACACGCAGAACCCATACAAAATTCGCCACTCCTAGTCACCCAGCGACAATGAAATGTAAAGCACAGTTCTCTTCAAAATAAATAATATTATAATTATAAAAATGAGCAACCCCTCCCAACACAATAGATTAAATTACATAGTTATGCTCATAAGAGCGAGCTTCACTAGCCCAGCCTTCTGAGAGGAGTACAACTCAGAATTTCTGCTATAACATACTTAACAAAAATTAACTATCAAAGAAAGAGTTTTTATAGGATTTTTATATTTTTAATATGTTTATGGCGGCTGCACTACAGGGGCAGCCTAGTTTTTTCTTCTATACCAACACAGCAACTCCTACTTTACGACCCAATACGCTGGGCTACCCACGCGAGCCAACAAGCACCAGACGTAAACATACTAATCAAACCAAAGTAGGAGGCTACCCTTGTGATGATCTACCCCGGGTCTTCCACCCTCGATAAGCAATCTGCAATCACATTCTCAGAACCGGCAATATGGCGTATGTCTAGGTTGTATTCCTGCAACATTAATGACCACCTGGTCAGCCTCATATTCCGGTTATGGAATTGATTCAGGAACTTGAGGGGGTGATGGTCGGTGTAGATCACCACAACTGGTCCATAGGCTGGAACATACACCTCAAAGTGCCTGAGCGCTAGCACAATCGCCAGCAGTTCCTTCTCAACTACTGAATAGTTCTTCTGCGCCGAGTTGAACTTTTTTGAGAAGAAACTGACTGGGTGCTCCAGCCCATCTTCATCTGATTGCATCAGAACGGCACAAGCCCCCACACCACTGGCATCAGTTGCCAGCTGGAATGGTCGGCTAAAGTCCGGGGCCCTGAGGATTGGGTGAGTACACAACAGGTGTTTTACTAGCAAAAAAGCCCTCTCACACTCAGGCGCCCACTTAAACTTTCTATCTTTGGCCAATAGGTCCGTCAGAGGAGCCAGCACAGTAGAATAGCCCTTTATAAAGTGGCGGTAGTAACCAATCATGCCCAAAAACCTCATGATCTGCTTGGTGGATGGCCTGGGGAAGTGGTTAATAGCCAATATCTTGTTCTGTGGGGGGCACACCTGGCCCAAACCCACCATGAACCCCAGATACTGCACGGTAGCCCGCACAAAATCACACTTTCCCAGGTTGACCACCAAGTTTGCTTCGCTTAATTTCTTAAATAGGGATTCTACATGTTCACAGTGGCTCTTGAAATCGTCATCGTAGATAATGACGTCGTCCAGGTACACGGTACAGTTCGGAATGTCAGCCACTAACTCGTTCATCAAGCTTTGGAAGGTCGCTGGTGCGTTCTTTAGACCGTACGGCATGACATTACAACGATATGTAGCACCATCCACCACAAAACCACACACCTCTTTCGCCCGTTCAGACAACGGCACCTGCCAGTAACCTTTTACCAGGTCCACGTTGGTCAAGAACTTGGCCCTGCCAATCTTGTCTACACAGTCATCGACCCGGGGAAGAGGATATGGGTTGGTGGGAGTCAAGCCGTTTAGCCTGCGGTAATCAACACAGAAGCGCACCTTGCCATCCGGCTTAGGTTGCAGCGTTACGGGAGATGTCCACTTTACCGCCCCTTCTCGATCAGTCCCTGTTGCAACATATACTCCAACTCCGCCCGGAGGGCCGGAAGTTTAATAGGGGGCACCCTATAGGGCACTGATTTGAAGGGTGGGTGGTCTCCGACGTCAACGTCGTGCACCTCATGAGTAGTGAGGCCTGGGTGTTCCGCAAATACAGTAGGGTATAAACAGAATAGGCGCTCGACAGCCACACGCTGTTGCTCAGGTAGGTGTTGCAAAGCCTCATGAGCCGCCTGTCTCGTGTTTCCCGCCCACTGATCTGCAGAAACATGATAATCCCAGTTGTCATCCACCTGCGCATGACTGTCCCGTTCTCCTTCTCCACCTTGACTGCTGAAAGTCATCACGGGGACAGTGAGAGGCTCAGGTGGGCGCCTCACATACTCCTTCATCAGGTTGACATGACATAAGTGATTCCTCTTACGCCTGTCTGGAGTGGCCACCAGGTAATCTAAGTCTGAGAGCTTCTCTGCTACCCTATAAGGACCAGCGTACTTTGCGGATAAGGGGTGACCTACAAGAGGGAGTAGTATCAACACCTCCTGACCCACGTGAAACTCCCTGAGTTTCACCTTGTGGTCGTACCTGTCCTTCATGAGGGCCTGAGAGCCTACCAGATTGCGGCCAGCCAACTCCAGACTACGCAACATTCGTTCTCTACTCTCAAGGTCGACAGCACCGTCACTACACTTTAGAACCTCCGGGTCTTCTAGCTGCAATTTGCGAATATCTGAGGGAGCTAGCCTGTCTAAGTGTTTGCGAAACAACTCATGCCCTCCCCCAACATTGAACTTTGCATCCCGTTGCTCTCTCCGTGTATACCGTTGCTGCCTCTGAGTCTCTTTAAGCCCTGCCTCTACACTCTCAGTGACAGGTGGTGGTGCTTCTCCAGACTCTAATAACGGTGCTAATACTGAGTCCCCGAGAAGCGCTGCTGGTACTAGACTCTCCACCGTATCAGCTTTCAGCACCTTCTCGTGACCGTTCCTCCGCTTATTTGAAGACTGTTGGTTAGGCTGTGACTCCCTGGATGCGAGAGATCTGGTTACAACACACGCCATTGGTTGCACCTGCCACTTCTCAACCCACTCCTGCTCCTCCCCACTCACGTCGGCCGGCTCCTCGGCAACGACTAAGGGTGAAACCTTCGAAGCAGGCACCGCAAAGTCATTGCCGAGAAGGAGGTCGACGCCCCCAACAGGCAATTTCTCCACGATTCCCACATCCAGTTCGCGAGTCACACCGTCAACTTCAAGCTCCATTCTAACAAGCGGGTATGACCTAGTTGCATTAACTCCCTGCACCACAACTACCCGCGCCGCGTTTATGGGTCTACCAGTGAAATTCTTCAAGAGTGTCTGAGAGGCACCTGTGTCACGCAAAAGCTGTACCCCATGCTTCTTGCCCCCCCACTTCACGCAGCCATGCCCTCTATGGTCGCAAAAGGCATCGCGGACAGGGTTCGAGCCTTCCGGATCCTTCTTCACTGGCGGTGCTCCATCCTCTGATCTTATGCCTCCAGCAAACACAGAAGACTTCTGGAACACCCCAATGCTGCGAGCCAATGACACAGCCGCCGTGGGAGGTCTGCTTGGACAAGCTTTTGCCATGTGCCCCTCTTTGTGACAGTGATAACACTCAAATTTCCCCTTGGACTTATACTGAGATGTAAAAGTCCCCTGACCCTTCTTAAACGAGGCGGTGCTAGGTTTGTGATCAGTCTTGGTGTCATTGCTTTTAAATTTATGTGTTTCCAGATTCCGGGGAGGGGGAGGGTAACGCTCCTTAACGCCTACATCGTTTCTCTGTGCAGAGCCGCACCCCCGAATTAGTGACAACCGACGATCAGTCATCTCTGCTGCTTCTACGAGAGTTCTTGGGTTCTTCTCTTTAAGGTTTAAAGTCAAGTCGCCGCCCGTACACTTATAAAACTGCTCTAGAAACATCAACTGTTTCATCTCATCAAACGTAGTTTTCTTCTCTGATCTGAGCCAGTTTCCCATAGCGTCGGACAGGTCCTGGGCGTGCTCCAAGAAGGTACTGTCTCGCCCCTTAGTCACACCCCGGAACTTTAACCTATATGTCTCGGGTTGTAGCTCGTATGCCCGCAGGACAGCCTCCTTGAGCTCCTCATAAACAACGCAGGACTCCAAAGGCAGTGCATCGTAAGCCTTGAGCCCCTTACCTACGAGTCTAGAGGACACAAGGGCCGCCCACTTAACTTCAGGCCACTGATGCTCCCGGCACTTCTTCTCAAATCTATTGAAAAACTCTGTGACACCAGACTTGTCAAATACAGGGACCAGTTTGAGAAGGTGCGACAGAGACTGATCATGCGCACGGTTTCCAGTACCGAGTCGCTGTCCCGTCATCTCAACACGAGACTTCTCTAAATCCATGTCGGCACGGTATCTTGTACATTCTAGTTCAGTCCTAAGCTCAGCTTCCCTCGTCTGTTGCTGCATCCTAGCCAGCTCTTTTCTCTCTTCTATCTTAGCTAGCTCTTTTCTATCTTAGCTAGCTCTGTCTGCTGTTGACTCTGATGTTTTGCCATCTCGAGCTGAAAGAGCATCTCCGGGGTCAAACCTTGAGGAGGAGGAGGAGATGCAATGATGTTAGAAATACCCGCTGATCCCCCCAGGGGCAAACCACCCTGCCAGTCACTACCCACCTGCGGAAGCGTGCTCAGGGTCGGTACTCCAATAGGAGGATTGGGAGTCGAGTGAAGGGGAGGCTCGGCCAAAGGGCTCTGAGCACTCACCCTACCTCGTACGCCAGTCACCCCACCCAGCACACACGTTATCAGGTCATCCTAGGTCATGCCACTAGTACATACATGACCGATAGCTGCGGCTAAGCACTGGAGACCGAACCGATTCATACCCACCAACCGGTCGGAAGTAACAGGCCATTGAAAAAATTCCTTGCATCCTCCTCACTGTTCACCAAGTTAACAACCTGCCCATGCTGCTGCTCCTCAGCTTCTACATCACGTACTGTGTCTTCATCCTGCACTGATCCGCTATAAGACATGATGCTCACTGAAGATTTTTCACTTTGATACACAAAAAAAAAGTACCCCAAACTCTTATACCACAATATTCACAATAACAAATTCTCGGAGACAGCTTAAGTGCTATATTACTTTGCTAAAAAAATAATTCTTGCATGTCCTCAAAAAATATTCCACAAAATCAACAAATGTTCACTGCCTAAACTGTGAGAAAAATCTGCACAATAACCTGCAATTATATGTCAGTTCACCAAAGCCTGAGCTAGGTCGCCATTTGTTACGATCGGGTCTCGTATAAATCAGTGGCTCTTATACATTGGACTAGACTGGCATAAATGCAACAACGGAAACGCTAGATCCAACCCCTGATATATAATCCCGTCGAACAAAGAACACATATACCCTCCAGAGTTATATCTGCGATAGCGGGGTATCTTAACTCTCAGTATCTATGTGCTTCTACTATAGGCTGATGTTCTCTGAAACAGCCTATTACCTATAACATATGGTTGCTTAGTTATGGTACACAAGGAAAAGATAGTTAACTTAATTAAATCACAAGAGTGATCTAATGCAAACAAGAAGAAGGTTTACTTAACGTTACGTTAATCAATAATATCTGTCACTCCTTTATGAAAGAAAGTGTTGTAAAGTCCTCAAGCACCGAACAAGGAATCTTCTGAATAATGTCGGATGCTACTAAGAAGAACGTATCGGAAATGGAACCACAAAATAGCAGGAGGCAGGACAATGCACATCTAGGCTAAATACACAAAAAGGCTGGACCTATAAAGTTATTGGACACAAGAATATTATAAGCGGTGCAACAGTAATAATGCTCGCCACGAAAAAGTAGTACTCCTATTAACAAAACCGGTCTATGCTGGTTGTGTCTCTCTACAGCAACCTAGACCTCAAAATGCTTGTGTTGAAATAATGGGTATGCATAAAAGAGTATATGATCTAATCCAGCTAATGTCTACCCGGGTTAATAAAGTCTAGCTGGGATGCGCAAAGGTACAGAATTCTGGTGGAGCCAGCTCCTAGCCTAGTGTGGACCTTGGGTCTGTGCGGCCTGATTACGTTAATATGAAGGGGTGCTCTCTTGAGGATTCTCGATCACAAGTATCGAGTATCCTCCTGGCGACCCTCAAAAGTAAAAGCAAATAGAGTTAGAACAGTGTTGGGTGGATTAGGCAAGCAGCCCTCACGCACTACACAGTCTAAACTCCAAGGTACACAGACAAAAGATCCACCCAGGTAACCCACAGAATCCGTAGTGTCGTGCAGCTCAAAAGTAGCCTACACACAGTGAAAACACCAACAGCAAGGTACCTGATCCCTAGTCTAGCATTATTTAACCCTGTAGAAACATTAGTGATTGATGGAGACAGTCCGAGCAATACAATCTCCCAAAAAGACAATGACTATCTTCAACCTTAGCCTAGTACATAAGAAATGTGAGATCCAGCATATAATACAGTCTGGCCACCAATTCAAGGTGTGGATGCAGGGAACCAGAGGGGGATTGATATTAATAAAAGGTGAGGAAGTAGTGGAAATGATAGAGGCAGTAGAAGAGAAAGATTCTAAGACAAGAGTGTGGAACAGTTCATGGGAGATGCTTAGAGTATGCTGTCTGGGACGGATCTGACCAGGCCGATCTCTGTTACAATAGGATCTTTACTGTGGTTTATCTCCCTCTCTTCCCGTCTTAATGACATATACAGTTGGCCTACTTAGTCTTGCGACAACATGTTGTGGTGTGTGGAGGTGTGTGGCATTTCATTTGTAGTAAACAAAGTAGTTTCATGAATGAATCACCTGATCCGAAAGGCGTGTGAAAGGAGGGACATCTTGAAGTTCAGTTTTCAAATACAGTGTATATTTTCATTATTACAGGGATAATATAACTTTCAGAAAAACGTTGATTAATAGGAATATGGGGTGAAGATTTCTACATTTCATATAAATACATAACTTTCTCTCTCTCTCTATATATATATATATATGTTATATATATATTATATATATATATATATATATATATATATATATATGTTAGTAAAGCCAGGTAATAAATTTTCTTTAATACATACGAGGTTGAAAGAAATGGTATTTTCTGCGTTGGAAATTTTATTATTCAAAGTTTCCAGGTCTCTGATGAGTTTTCGCTGGAAGGAAGTAGGTGAATGAGATGAGCAAAATTCATGGTGGTACAGGGTTACATAAATGTACATGATGATACAGGATATACGACGCGTTTCACTGGACAACCAGCATTATTAAGTAAGGGTAGAATGATATAAAAGGTAAACAGGAAGGGTATATATAGAGGGTGGAGGATCAGAGGAGGCGAAAATCAGGGGGCAAAAGTCTCCTATTGGTGGAGGGGTGTTCGAGGAGTGCAAAAGGGGGAACCGCTTCACGCAGGCGCCCTGGATGCGGGATGGTGTTGGTCGGGTGGCGGGGTCAAAGCTGATTGGCTGCGTGTCGAGGGGCGTGGCCTAAGTTGTGTGGTCCGTGTGGCGCCGGCAGAAGACGAAGCTGAAGGAGGTAGCGCGGGGGGCTGCGTCAAGGGCACCGGAGGGCGAGGAGGGGCGTTAGGTCCTGTAGGGTAGTGCCTTTTGGCAGAAGGAAGGATCTGAAGGTCTAGAGTTTGGTTGTTGATGTTAGGATGTAAGGCTTGGATATATAACGCTTCGAGTATAGGTAATCTCCTTGTGTCACTTTCTTTATCGAGTATGGTGGTGTGTTTCTCTAACTCGTTGCGTGTGAGGTGGGGGTGGTTGGGGGTGAGATAGTGGTCTTTGATGGCTCCAGCCTGAAGGTGAAGAGTTAACCGACGTGAAAGACGAGTCTGCGTCATGCCAATATAGGAATGAGGTCCACAGTCCTCATAATTACAGGTATGTTGGTAAATGACGTGATCGTCGGTCATCGGGCTCTTTATCTTGGTAGAAGCTGGTTTGTTGCGGAGAACGAGGTTGGAGGTCTTGGGGGATTTGTAATAAATTATTAATTTGATTTTGTTTTCCGGGTTGGTAGGGTGGACATGCTTGGAGATTATTTCTTTTAAGACGGCCTCGTCATTTTTGTGTTCAGAGGACATGTAATTGCGGTAGATCTTAATTTCATTGGGGGGGTCAATGTTGGGAGGGCTTTGGGTGTACCATTTTTCAAGATGGTGGTTGATGGTGCTGGAGATGTCGGAGTTGGAGTATCCATTATTCACTAAAACTTGGGATAGTCTTTCTAGTTCCTGGTGGGTGTCGGCCCAGGTAGAGCAGTGCGTGAGGGCTCTCCTTACATAGGCGGAGATGGAGGATAGAAGATAACGGCGGGGGCATTCACTATCGCCGTTGAGGCATTGTCCTGTGTTAGTTGGTTTAGTGTAGACGGTGGTTTTGAACCCATGGTCATTCAGAGCTACGAGGATGTCGAGGAAGAGGAGTTGTCCATTGTTAGATTTTTCAAAGGTGAAGTTAAGTCCGGAGGAGGTCATGAAGCGACGCTGGAGTTCCTGTAGTTCGTGGAGGTCCTTGATTTGCACGAAGATGTCATCCACGTATCTACAGTAGACGGGGGGTCGTTGGGCAGCTAGGAGCTCTTCCTCGATGGTACCCATAAAGGAGACTTTTGCCCCCTGATTTTCGCCTCCTCTGATCCTCCACCCTCTATATATACCCTTCCTGTTTACCTTTTATATCATTCTACCCTTACTTGATAATGCTGGTTGTCCAGTGAAACGCGTCATATATCCTGTATCATCATGTACATTTATGTAACCCTGTACCACCATGAATTTTGCTCATCTCATTCATCTACTTCCTGCCACCCAGGGAAAACTCATCAGAGACCTGGAAACTTTGAATAATAAAATTTCCAACGCAGAAATTGCCATTTCTTTCAACCTCGTATGTATTAAAGAAAATATATATATATATATATATATATATTGCTATGTGACGTTATAATTTCACATGCTTTACAGTGATTCCGCTTTTTCCACCTTATTAAAGAATGGGGAATCTTAACACTCTCACTGGAGGCAACTAGCTTCAAGGTCATAAATCATGCAACAATAAATAATCAATGGCACATAACACACAATTTGGTTTCACACATACACATTTTATTCCTTAAGTGGCTAGGGTACAAATCAGATAATAGTTAAATGTGAAACCCTTCTAGGGCAAAGGATCACTTCAATAAATATTAACATAAATCATAAAATATAAATAGTCCTAGGGTAAATGATGACCTAGGGGAAAAATAGATAAGGTGATACAATAGTACAAATACATATGGATGTTCTATCGTAAATATAGAACAATAGAACGCAGAGATATCTAGTCTCAAACAGTAAATAGTACCTGAGTGGACTTTAGTGGGGGTGATGTAGCTACGCGCTGAGGGTAAATATTAGTTACTGAGTCGACATACAAGCAGTACTGAGATTATGGTAATTAGGTACGGTTTGATTAAAATTTAAAATTTAAGTTAAAGTAAAGTTTACAGGAGAATTAACTCAAAGAACTCGAAGAGTCAAGGTAATGAATATAGGTTCATAAATGGTTTAAATATATACAATAGTCTTGTATGTATGACTGAGAATATCCTCGCCGGGCAGATGATTAATGCGAGGTTGAATACAGATTTTAGAATTAACTCAAACTGAACAATACGCGGGTGAAGCGTGATAATTAATAATAATCAAATAAAGAGACTGAGGGGAAAATCTCTCTGTAAACAATTCATCTATTTCTTACGTACCCTGCTGAAGATATAGCATAGAAATAAGATCTGAATACGAGTTCACTAAGTTTTATGTGGAAGGTGCATGTATAATTTCCCGAACAAATAACTATATTACTCCTCATAAGAATACAGGAGCCTGTTACCCGAAGAATTATATATATATATATATATATATATATATATATATATATATATCCCGCTGATAGATGTGTAGCGGTCTCTCTAAATCGAGTTACGAATATCTAGGAGAAGTGAAGAATGGAAAAACTTCAGAGTTTACGTTAAGGTGAATCTTAGTATATTTTATTAACCCTTACTGTAATCTTCAAAACACTTTACAAAACAATAAGTCGCTTAAAGGATTTGGGTAGAAAGGGAAGGAGCCAGTAGAGAGTCTGGTGCACACGTGATAGGGAGGTCAGTTATCCCTTCCTGTTTGACCAAGGGGGGGAAGGTCACGGTATCACACACAGTCCAGGTACTGTAGGTGATGCTCTCTCTCTCTCTCTTCTACGTCCTCTCTTTGGGATCACAATTCTAACACACTTATTTGCACTTATTATAAGAGTCTCCAAGGATCCAAGGTTAGCCTTGACAGATGTCTGATCTTCATATTCTATTGATTTGCAGTTAACTAGGTTCGTCCAAGGAAGAGCTAGTAATCTGTTACATCAGGGCTGCTTGTCAAGAGTTTAAGGGGAGCATGGCTAACCCCTACGGAATCTTTATCCGAACTGTGTAGGTTACCAGTTAAGTGGGTTCGCCCTAGGGAGAAGCACTCGACTGTATAACCAAACCAATTTTGCCTAACTCTCTCTGGGTCAGTTGATATCCTATCCACTTTTTAGTTGGGGTTAAGTGGCTGACTTCTCAGGGCAGCAGGGACATGGTGGAAGGAGTGTTTTTATTTATCTTGAGCTTATGCTATACACTAAAAAAAATCCCCGGAATGGCTTGGATGTTCTTTGTTTATTTATTATCCTTTTAGGCTTGGACATGGTCTGCTGGGGTAATGAAAACAGGATTTCTGATGATGGGACAAGTAGAGAATTTTCCTATTGTATGCAGGTAACTTTATAGTTTAGGTGATCTTGAGTTTCTACTTGTATTATCACTTAGCTGCCATGATCAAGTTCGCTTTTCGTATAAGATACAGGAATATATTGAGGTTCTTGGTGGTGCATTTTCATAAACCTTTCCTCAGAACAGCGAAGGTCTGGTTGGGGATAGAATATGTCGTGGTAGGGTAGGTTGGGTCCTGGTAGGGGAGTATGGACACGTTTTCTTTTACAGGTAGGGGGTTTGATCAAAATGTAAGAAAGAAAAAAACTTAAGCCCCCCAAAAATGTCAGAAAGTACTGAACGAAAATAGAACATTATTTTATCGATTCCAAACAGAATACTTCAAGAAATGTCAACAAGTAAAAACTTCCAAATACAATTAAAATATTACTCCCCCCTCCCCCCCATAACAAATATTACCCCCCCCCCCCATAAAAAATGCAGTCGAACGAAAATAGACAGTCCACAAATGGACTTATAAAAATTCCGAAGACGGTATAAAAAAAATTGTTTAAATAGAATTGTGTAGAAAAACTTTATACATTTCGCACATATGAACGCAAATTAAAATCTCCCATCGTGTTAATAGAAGTATTAAACATTTTAGCCTGCGAAATAAAGACTCTGAAATAATTAAAATGGAATATCGAAACTCGTTAGAAATTCAAACCGAAGTTAGGAAAAAAAAAAACATGTACGTACATAAAAATGTTGAAACGACGCACTTATAAATATAACACAACAAATTACTCGATTACCTTGGCTGCCGCAAGCGAGATGAATTTGACATAGCAGCGACATTTGGTGAGTTTAATTTACCAGTGACCAAGTGGGGCGACTCTCTTACTTCACACTCCGGGCACGATCTGTATGCCAACCAACAAGGAAGCTTCCTTCATCAATTTGTTCAATCTCCAACCCGAGGTAATAATGTTCTTGACCTTGTACTTACAACAAAAGAAGACTTGATCGATAACATGACTGTTGGTGATGAATTCTGCAATAGCGACCACCGTACGATCACTTTCAGTACAAAATTTAATAGCAATAAACTCAATACCAGCAATGAGAAAGTTCCAAATTTCAAACGTGCAATTTTTCATAAAATCAGAACAAAATTTAAAGAAGCCAATTTGAGTTTTTTAAACAATAATGAGATAAACCAAGCATGGAAAGTTTTCACAGAAATGTACACATACGCAGTACGTGAGTGCATGCCATCAAAAAACAAAAGATCTGCACATAATATCAAACCTAAATGGTGGAATCGAGAAATAACTGAATGTCTACTCGCTAAAAAGAAAGCTCACGAGAGATTACAAACCTCTGATAACAACGAAAATAGACAGCCTTCAGAGATCTACGACGTAAATCCAAAAGGTTAATTAAACAAAGTAAAATCACTTTGGAGTTACATGTTGCGAATCAAAGCAAGACTAACCCAAAATAATTCTACAGTTACATCAGGAAGAAGAAAGTGGTGACTTCAATGATTGGTCCGGACCCTTGGTAGATGAAAATGGAGATTTTACCAATGATGATGCCAAAATAAGTAATACTCTCAACAACTTCATTGCATCAGTTTAGATAACCTAGATGAAAGAAAATCACCTGGACCCGATATGATTTCTCCTAGAGTTCTTAAAAAAGCTAAATGCGAGATCTCCAAACCCGTGACGTTGATCTTCAACAAATCCTTGGAAACCGGCAAAATACCTGATGAGTAGAAGCTTGCGAACGTAACACCAATTTAAAAAAAAGTAGCAAATCGTTGCCCAGCAATTATCGTCCAATCAGCTTGACCTCAGTAGTATGCAAAATACTAGCAACTATAATAAGAAACAGACTAGTTAATCACTCGGAGGAAAATAATATACTAAAAAACACACAACATAGTTTTCGCAAAACAAGTTCCTGCTTAACAAAACGTTTAGACTTCTTCCATGGCATCTTTAATCTATATGACGAAATTAAAGCTGTAGATATTATATACTTAGATTTCCAGAAAGCCTTTGATAAAGTTCCACACAGATGGTTAGTGATGAAATTAAAAGCACATGGAATACAAGGTGACGTTCTACAGTGGATGGAAAATTTACTAAGTGAAAGGAAACAAAGAGTAGTTATTAATGGTGAAGCATCAAGGTGGACCAATGTACCTAGTGGTGTACCTCAAGGATCAGTGCTAGTGCCGGTCCTTTTCCTAATTTACATTAACGACATACTGTAGATGAGGGTCTCGCCTGTACAATCTCAAAGTTTGCAGATGACACAAAAATCGCAAATTCCGTACTGACAAATGAACGTGTTGAAGATATGCAAAATAATCTAAACAAGCTTTCACAATTGGCTAAAATCTGGCAAATGTGCTTCAATGAAGATAAGCGTAAAGTACTTCATATTGGATACCGCAATGAAAAAGCAGACTACTTGATGAATGGCACCCAGCTAAAGTGTGTAGACAGAAACCGATTTAGGAGTAACAATATCCAGTAACTTAAAACCAAGTCAACATTGTGCTGAACTTATTAAGAAGGCAAACAAAACTATAGGCTTCATAGGTAGATAATTTGAACATAAATCAAAAGACATTATCCTCACCCTTTACAATTAATTAATCCGCCCAACTTTGGAATCCTGCTTTCAGTTCTGGTTCCTTACTATAAAATAGATATAGACAAATTGGAACGAGTTCAAAATAGAGTTACCAAGATGATACCCTGTCTTCGGAACAAACCATAAGAGGAACGTCGTAAAGAACTCAATTTATATCCACTAACCAAGCGCAGATTGAGAGGTGACCTTATTCAAGTTTTCAAGATCATTAAAGGCATCGACAACATGAACTGTAGTAAATATTTTACGATTGACCAATCAAACTACACGCGGGAAATTGGCTGCAATATCATTGGTTAATAATTCAACTCTAACTTTGGCCTGAACCCAAGGTTGACCGCATTTGTAATTGAATAAATATTTTCTTCAGTAGTGTTCATTCAGTAACCTAATAGATCTTAATATAATTGTCCCTGCCATGGACTAAGCCCCAGGGCAGCACTTCCTTCTCACATCTTTCCCACATGCTCTCCGAAATACTGTTGCAGCACTTGGAACAGCAGTGTTTTGGAGGGCAAGTAACCTCGAGGGGTCGCATGATCTGTTGTTGCTTGTTTCCTTTGTACTCCTTTGTACTCCTCCCCCCCCCCCTTCTCTCTTTCTCTCTTTCTCTCTCTCTCTCTCTCTCTCTCTCTCTCTCTCTCTCTCTCTCTCTCTCTCTCTCTCTCTCTCACACACACACACGCCATATACACACACCATATACTGTATAAACATATGGAAGAATTCATCCATTAATTGTTATTATCACTGAATAGTCAACTAATAAGTAAAAGAAACCACACTCGCAATCCATTCATACTATTTTACTTTCATACATAAGATCACGACGAGGAACAGAAGTTATGTGGGCAGCTGTACATATCTATACAATTAATTGACTAATGATGCTACAAGTTCAGCTGCCAAATGACATAACTAGTATAACACGTTCGTAACACTTATTGACATTTTTGTATTTGCTGACGACCAAATGTGTGTTGCTTTTATTTGTGTTCTTTCTTAATTTTGTTATTCTTGCAAAGAGGCAAATTAAATACATATATACCATATGTATTTAAATTAGTTTGCTTTAGGTTTGATATATCCATGTGTGATCTATCTATTCCTATTTAGCTATCACTATATCTAGCTATATTTAATTGATTATTATATAAAGACCTAATTACAGATTATACATGTTTGGTTATATAGTTCATACACTGTAATGGTTTTAAGCTGTATACGTATGCCATTTTAAAAAAATCGTTTTACATTTAACCCACTATTTATATATGTATACATTTTCTGAATTTATAACCACGTTACGACCTCATTGAAACTCAACACGCCTGGTCTCACACACTCGTAAAACTGAATGGCATATTTAAACTATGAGAACTGGTGATCATCTTTTCTGTTCTTGTAATAAAATGTGTTTGTTTTCGTTTGTAATTTTAGCTTCGTTCCTTAGGTTGTGTTTTATAAATATTTGTGTGCTTGTGTGTGTGTGTTTGTGCGTGTTTGTGTAAAATTGCTTGTTTATCTACAGTATGTGGGTGTGTGCGTGTTTGTGTGTGTGTGTGCAATTGTATGTCTTTGTGGGAGAGAGAAAGAGAGAGATACTCGCAAAGTATCTCTGACACTAATGGATTTTGATGAAGCTTATAGTCAGTACATTTTTAAGTAGCACCAGAACAGATGCCATTAACCACAGATTAGCAATCTTATAATAATTAGGCCTATAGATATTCACTATATAATGTTAACATTGGCTAAATCTAAATGTATGCATGTTAACCCCTTGAGTATTATACGCATTTTAACAGTTTACTCTGTCTATTACTATATGATTTTGTTTAGCTGAGGAAGCATCTGTGGGAGTCAGTGACGTATTTGGGTTAGCTTTGGCCCCATAGATTCCAAGAGGTCCCTTCAAATGTTCATAAAATAATTATTGACCGGGGGGGGGGGGGGAGAACATGCCTCATGCGTCCTACTGCGTGTCGTACAAGGCGACTAACAAGGGGAATGGGGGTAGATTGTAGGCACCAATCGAACAGGGCTATACCCAGGAGAGGCTATAAGCATTTGATAAGGAGTCGCTGGAACTCCTGTTTCATTTGCTTGGCCTCTCTTACTGATTTCTCACTTACACTGAGAGTAGTCCAGCCTGCTCTCACAAACACCTCCTCCTCCTATCTACTTTACTACGCTTAACATGCACATTTCTATGTGAATGAGGGAGAGAAAAGGCAAAACAGCTTGCAGCGAGTGCCTCCCCCATAGTTGAAAGAGTGACAGGGCCAAAATCAAGGGACGTTTGAGCCAAAATGCCTGGACACACTGAGTTAGAAGTAACTTAAGTCATAGTAGGAGGGAAAGACTGATTCTGGGAGAGGGTTCCAGAGCTCAGCTGTTGAATAGAAGAAAGACAGAGTAACGTTTCACTCTTGGGATGGAGAGTTGCACAGAGTAGGGGTGGGATTGTGTTGCAAGACGGGTACCACATACCCTACATAGAGGAGGTGATATAAACTGGGAGAGCTCTGAGGAGCACTGATTATCGTAGTAGTGATAGAATAGCGAGAGAGATGCAATATTGCGGCGAAGAGAGAGAGAGAGTTTGCAGAGAGTTGGTGAGTGGGTGGGAATTAATGATACGACAATCCTTACTTTCTACTTTGTCTAGAAGTGCGATGTGAGAGGATCCTCCCCACACATGTGAACAATACTCAATACAATGATGCACTGTGCCCCTGTACAGAGCAAGAAGCTGTGCAGGGGTAAAGAACCCCCTGAGGCGGTTGAGCACAACCAGCTTTTCGGAGGCTGCCTTAGCAAGACTGGTAATATGGTCCTTCCAATAGAGAGCAGAAGAAAAGGAGGCACCAATAATATTGAGAGAAGATGAAGGATTGATTTTTGTATTGTTGAAGAATAAGGGATAGTCCACTGGGAGTTTTGGACGAGTAGATAGATGGAGAAATTGGGTTTTGGAAGCATTAAAGGTAACAAGGTTTTCTCTTCCCCAATTGGAATTAGTAGTTAGATCAGAAGATAAGTGTTTTATGGATTCATTTCGTTTGTCCTTGAGGGACTGCTGTCTGGGGAATTCTGGAAAACTAATCATAAAACGGGCCCTGCAGAGTGCTAACCGTGCATCAGTCCTTGAACCACATGGACTTCTCAGAGAAGACGGCAAACGGCCAGATGGGATGACCACTTTCCCTTACAAGAATGGCCGGTGCCTCGTGTGGGATGCCACATGTGTTGACACTTTCTCCAAAACCCACATCGCCAGAAACGCCGACGAAGCATGTTAAAGCCGCCCGGATAGCAGAGAGTAGAAAGCGAGAAAAATATCAAGCCATCGCGACAAGTCATCAGTTCGAGCCTCTGGCATTCGAAACTTCAGGAGTCTTCGGCCCTACCACCCTTAAAATGGTGAATGAAATAGGCTGTAAAATCAGAGAAGTTTCAGGAGAACCCCGGGAAACCCTCTGGCTCAAGCAAAGACTAGGGATGGCTATCCTCCGGTGCAATGCCACCAGCGTCATGAACTCAGTACGACTGGGACATGCCACTGTGTGAGGCCCGAGCACGAGTGGTGTATCCGTAGTCTTTCCACGGTAGGGTATAAAAATAAACTTTATTTGTTTTTAACATGTTTGATGTACATAAATAAAAGGGGATGTGTCGGATGGTTGAAAGCCACAGTTGCTCGCGCGTTTGGGGCTAGCAACACGTATTATGAAAAACATGTATGCTCATACATTCACGTCTTTCACTTCACTCACTCACCCCATAATTTGCCGGATAACAGGTTTTTCACAATACGTAGACGGAGGTCTTTAAAAAAAAAATCGTGTAGTGTAAGGTAGAGTCGGCTGCGTATGAATGGATGGAGAAGTAAGGTGGGCGAGTTTTGTGTCTTCTCTTTGGCGACCTAGATTTGTTTGAGTTATTATTGTTTTGTATTTGTGTTTTGCTGTGGTGTCCCTATTCGTGCTCTGTCTCGATTCAGCCACCATCAGCTGTGGGGTATGTGGCTGAGTTTATACTGTACATACATATATACATACATACATATATAGTATACATTCATTTATTCTGTACAACTATATATAATTTTTGAAACGCTGGAGAGTTTATTAATTGGTGAGCCAGATCATTCACCCAATCTATATGCCATTTTATTGTAAGCCTTCTAAGCAGGGGATTCTATCTTTTTATATATATAAATATATATATATATATATGTATATATATATATATACAGTATATATCTTAGCTACACTTAAAATTTAGTGTGTAATATACACAAAAATATATATAAAACATGGTGCACATTTTAAGCTTTGGGCACATGTCTTCAGAAAGCTTACCTAGTTTGGCATTCATTAAAGAACACACTTACATTACCGTATATTGCATATGCGTGTCTCCAAATCCTGAGGAAGTGTACAAGATGTTAGGCAAAATCGATGCATACACACTTAATGTGCTGTGTAATAAACCCTCACTGTTTACAGTATGCACAATAAAACACAATTCCTGGACTTCAATGAACCCTCGAACACCAAAAGGAATATCCGAAATACAAATATTAGGTAAATAAATAATGAAAACAAATGATTCTGTTCGGTATAGCTTCGAAACGTTATGGCCAAGATTAAGTCTTAGAAAGTATCTCCACACGATAACATTCAGCATAGGGAGGACCTGTCAGAGTTGGAAGATTATTTGAGGTAGTATATAAGTCTATATAACCCTTCAATAGCACCGGTGCGCCAACACATGCAGATCTTGTGTTCAAGTCAATTGATAAGTGGCTTAATATGTGGCATCAGAAGGCACGTTTACTCTACACTGCGAGTCTACAGTATAATAGTACGAGGGGGATCTCTTTGAATCTCCCTTGTTTCGATCCATTAGCTTGCAGAATTTAAGACGTTTCATGCCATTAGTTTGGCGATAATAAAACGCTGCACCCATTCAGGTGTCCATGCTTTTCTCGCCGAGCGACAGATGCCTGTAACTTATATGAAATGAGCCTTTGGTCAGAATATTTGTCTGTCGAATATTGTACAAATTTAGCTTGAAAGGGATCTTAGTGGGCATTTTTAACTTTGTAAGTTTGGGGGAAATCTGGGAAGTACATTTGTGTTAGCTTAGGAGACAACCTAAAATTCATTGCTTGATAATGGCAAAGGCAAGGAAAATCCTAAATAATAATTAACATAATATTACAATAACCCACAATAAGTCAGACCAAATAGTGCTAAGAAAGATCTATTATATTGAGAAGACTGAGGAACAATCTCATCTTCCCCTAACCAATGAAGACTATTACGTTTCATTCCAATTACCCTAAAATTTTATTATTTGGTTTAGAAAAGACCTCTCTGTATCAAAGGGATAAAAACGTTCGCATCATGCATCAAATTTCAAGTGAATGAACATAAAAATAGTGGATTGCCGAGAAAAACAAAATCTCATTCGAGGAGGCAGTTTTTAAAGAGATCAAAGCATCTTGAGATCACTGGGAACCTCGCAGGAGTAAGAAACATATTTACAGTGTATATACAGTATGTATTTGAACTCCACCGACAAACTTCCAGGATCACTTGTAGAGTTAAATATAATACTATTTTATACATACCATTTTTACTATAGTTGCCTAATTAAGGAGATAGAGGACTAATTAGATATGTAGCACAAGAATGTTGCTATAAGTGCGCTAGACACCAGTTGCCTGATATAATGGATATACTGTGAAATAAAACATACCAATGGCATCGGGAATTCTTAATAACATTATCTGAATGATGCCAAGCACTTATGTGTACTTATGTAAAGTTATGTTTCTGTTTTAATGTGGTTAGCATTAAAATTATAAGTGACTTAGCGATCGCGGTGATGGTGATGTTGACACATTTGATACTCTGTTCCCATTGTGGAATGTTAAAGGCAAAGTCTGTGCCACATATCCGAACACTACAACTTGGCGGGTAATTGGTTGTGGAGTATGGCGGGCAGTTGTCAATTTGATAACGTTGTTTTTCGTTCAATAACGATTTTCTATATTGAAAAACACGAAGAATTAGAACACTGTCATTAAATCTGACGTTGTTGCATAGAGAATAATGCATATACAAACTAAACATCGATACACTGAACATTATTTGACCCATATACAAACTAAACATCGATACACTGAACATTATTTGACCCATATACAAACTAAACATCGATACACTGAACATTATTTGACCCATATACAAACTAAACATAGATACACTGAACATTATTTGACCCATATACAAACTAAACATCGATACACTGAACATTATTTGACCCATATACAAACTAAACATCGATACACTGAACATTATTTGACCCATATACAAACTAAACATCGATACACTGAACATTATTTGACCCATATACAAACTAAACATCGATACACTGAACATTATTTGACCCATATACAAATTATATTTACGAGAATACGCACTAACTCAGCTCACACTGCTCTTGTATATTCTTTTGGTAAGACTTGTCGAGACTGAAGTGTATGCGTGTGTATGTAGTAAGGGTGTGTGTGTTTGGGTATGCGTGTGTATGTGTTTGTAATAGTGGTAAGTGTGAGTATTCTATTGTTGGGGTAACTAGAGAGGTAGGGGGTACCACTGGATGTTTGACTATGGGGGAGTGGGGAAGCGGTTTGTATGTGTGGGTGAGTGTGTATGTGTATGTGTATGTGCTTATGTATGTGCTTAGTGATTGTAAGTGGGAATTCTGTATGGCTGAGATAAAATTGATAGTGTTTTTTATTTTTATTTATTTGATTGTTTTATTGAGAAAAGTACAAATGTTACACAAGTATCATAGTTACATTATCTCAAAAGGGCGAAGGTGCATACGCAATCTTCATCCTATTTCTAGCTTAAACTGTCATTACATATATATAGTTAGATGAGTAATACATTGATATAGAAGATCATTTTTAACACTACCTAAGTTTAGTATATACAGTATTATAATAAATATATATCTAAAATACAAGAGTCCCCGTTATAGACCTTGATCAAATTGTTTTTTGTTTTTTGTTTTTAAACACGCATGCTGTCCCACAAGACCCCCAACTGAGCCCCGACCGTGTTAATCCCTCCTTAAACATCCTAGAGGGACCCTACCCGTCGTGACCCAGTCACCAGACCCCAGCCAATGCCTTCTCTATACATATGTATAGTGAAGGCATTGCCCCAGCACCCAAAACATACAGCCATACAGATTCAGATTCAGATTCAAATTATTTTATTTCCATAAAATAATATTCGGAGGGAAGGTGCAAGTAGTCCTCCGGGAGGGACAGTGCCGCATATCCGGAGGTACTTGTACATCAAGCCATTAGCCGAGAATATTGAGGACAATACAGCAGTATGGTTAGGGAGCGTAGGTTCGCTGACCCAGGGTGGCCTGTAAGGCACCACTAGATTGTACATGTGTTTAGTTGAAGAGCATAGCTACACATCAAATTATATGTTTTATAATTTAACATTCTTTTAAAAGGTTGTACATAGTTCCACTGTTGAACATCCATATTATCTGTTTCACATACAATACAGTAAATCAACTAAAGTACATGGCATGTATATGACCTCCTGTCTAGATTTTGAGACAGGGGCAGTTAGTTAATCCCCGCCAATCCCCAGTGGGCTGGAAAACGGTCAGATTACCTCTTAACGAGGAAACCGGACCGTCCCCCAGCCCACCTGGGGTCATTAGCAAAGATTCACACATTTATGGCAAACTAATTTAGCTACAGTATCTATATTTTGGTGACTTGTAAATTGTAGATAGTAGCTGGTTAATTATAGTACATCACTATAGTAATAAAATTAAAAAGTTAACACAATAAGTATAATAATAATAATTTTAATGTAAAAAAAAAAAATAAAAAAAAATAAAAAATAATAAATAAATGAAAATAAAAAGTAATAACAGTACAAATAATAATAATAATAATAATAATAAGCAAAATAATAATAACAATATTTATAATTAAGACATCAAGAAAATTTATATCTTAACAGCTTATCTTAATGTCCCTATATTTTTACACATTTTAGCTAAACATTCAACTTTATTGTTGTTAATCATCCATATTACTTGTTCGGTAACATTGTTTATAAGAGGATTTCTACAATTTGTCAGTTTAGGACACTGTAGAATATAGTGATGCAGGGTGTGACATCTTGGTGGTAATGATCGAAGGGGGTGGTCCAATTGGGTGTGTAACCCATGGGGGAGTGGGGAGGCGGTTTGTGTGTGTGTGTGTGTGTGTGTGGTAAAGTTGTATTTGAGTTATGTAAGGTTGGTTCACTTCGAAATGTTATTGTAAGGGGGTAACAGGCGAGATGAGTTGTTCAGGGGGGGGGGGGGGGGGGGAAGGGGGGATTCTTAGTGGGTTGAAAGGTAGATATGAGTGTGCATGCGTCTTTGTGTGCATGTGTTTATTATTCTCTTAACACTCCCGTATGATAGTAATTCCAGGAATCTTTGCTGTGCTCATCTTTATTATTCAAAAGCTTATTTATTATTGATGTATGTAGTTGTAATACACACTTCATCACCACTTTCAACGATATAGGTCAGAATGGCAGGTGCTTCATCATTACCCAATATGTTACACTTGTAAACTACTAATAAATTAACTATGCATTACAAACATATTACCAACAACAGCAAAATATGCCTTATTTCCCTAATTCAAGAAACTGGCAGAGGTAGAGCTGTCACCATAAATCCGGTACCATCTGGTCGAATCTTTCAACCCTTAAAACCAAGTTCAGAAGCAAGTTCAAGAAACCAAGCTCAGTGTTCGGACTAGCGCACGGTTTACATTAACTCGGGCTAGGACGATGCTCCAAGTTTTTACTTTAAATGCTCTATCTCAAAAATGGCTTATTAGTTTTTCATTTTACTATAGACTATAGTGAGTTTGTTTATTTATTTGGAATTCATTCACAAATTTTGTCGGTGGAGTTCAAAATACATACTGTATATACTGTATATATATACCGGTATATATATATATATATATATACACGAAAGTTTTCAGTAGAACGAGTATAGTATTTCCTCCATGCGTGCAATCCTTGGGAACGTTTTTACATGCATGCTTTACCATAAATGACATGGACCAACCTCCTCCCGCTTAACCCCTTGAGGATTAATAAGCGTTTTGACAGTTTATTCTGTGTATTTTTTAAGCAATTTTATTTAAATTAAGAAGGATATATGGTAGTCAGAGGGTTGATTGAACCAGTCTTTACCATTTTAACTTCCATAGATCCTTCTTAAACTGTACAAAATGATCTACTGATGGCCAGATTAAACTGTCGGAATGCGTCATAATCCTCAAGGGGTTAACATTCCTCCACAAGTTTTCCTCAATAGGCACACTCACAGATGCACAGACTGTGCTCGACCCGTGTGACAAATGACTTGAAATACAGCATACGTTAATTTCGAGGCCACCCCAAGCCTGCCTGTCAACAAGATCATCCAAGAACAAGAGGTTAATTGACAATGAAGAGTCCTATCAAGATTTTGGACTACACGTATTACAATAGCCCCTTCAGCACGATGACATAATTGTCATATTATTCTGGATACCAATATACGATTCTAATGAGCATATTAATCTACCTCATTGACGGAAAGAAGTAAATACGATTTCAATAAACACTCCGAGTAACAAAGCACCTTCTTAAAACTGCATAAAATCATCTAATATTAGCCAGAATCAAAGATAAAATGGCGTCATCATGCTAAGAGTGTTAATGCGCTCGGGAGAGTGCATACATCAGCCTATGTTGGTGGAGATATGCGCTCTACCGATCGCCTCCTAAGTTGAATAACTTCTTCCTCTGTACATATCATATCTGCCCACCAAATTTCGTGAACATCGGTTCACAACTGTGTGAGATATCTGGCTTACAGACAGACTGTCAAGCAAACCAATACACGGAGGCAACAATATAACCTCCGTCAACTTCCTTGGTGGAGGTAACTATGCACTCCTAATTCAACCAAAGGGTATTTACTTTCATACATAACATCGTGACGTGGGTATACCATTACATTTGTCAACTGTACACCTTTCATAATATGTGTACACCTTTTGGGACCTGTGAGTACCTTATATAGCCTGTGTGTACATATTTAGTAGCCTGTGTATACTATTTTAGTAGTTTGTGTACACTTTTCGTAGTCTATGTACACCTTTGTTTAGCCTATGTACACCTTTTGAAGTCTGTGTACATCTTCTGTACTAAGTATATACCTTCCGTAGTATGTGTACACCTTCCGTAATCTGTGTACACCGTTTGAAGTCTGTGTACATGCTTTACGGTATATATACTCTGTTCGTAGCCTATGTACTGTACTTCTTTATGGCCCCCTCTCACATTCACGACTTGATCGGCGACATGGCATGCATTGAGTTTGGCAAAAAAGTTGGGGAGTTGAAGCACGACAAATTAAGATAAGAGGCCCTCACGAGGCCATCGTACCCACAACGAGCATGCATGTACTGAAACCGAAGACAGAACGTACCCAATTGTACCCAATACGAGGCATCGCGACTTCACTCAGAGACGTGGGCGATGCCAGCTCGAAGCATGCGACACTAACAAGAAACAATAAAACATTGCAACGTACCCCATACGTGTCGGACCGGGTATGTGCTTATTACGTCCTGGTTTCTTGACAAGAGCACGGCCCAATATAAAAAGGAGGGAACCACACCTGGATTTCACAGTCAAGGAGCAGCAACCACAGAGCACGGAACAATGCCACAACCTACCTAGTACAGCCACCTCTTCGTAGTGTCTGCTGTGTCTCGTGCTCGTGTGCATTGGTTTCTTCATTTTCTCTGGATGGTTTCGCCATGTACGTTCTGTGTTTTTTTTTTTTTTTCTATGTGAATGGGGGAGACAAAAGGCATAACTGCCTGCAGCGAGTGCCTCCCCCAGATTTCAAAGAGTGACAGGGCCGAAATAAAGGGACGTTCGAGCTAAAATGCCTGGACACACAGAGTTTGAAGCAATTTAAATCATAGGAAGAGGGAAAGACTGATTCTGGGAGAGAGTTCCAGAGCTCAGAAATTGAATAGAAGTGTAGCGGTGGCTGTATGGTTGCCTTTTTGCTTCTTACCTTAATTGTCCTTGGTTATGCTTGTAGTTCAGGTTTTCACTGTAAAAACATGTTGAAAGGTAAATTGTTAAGGTAACTGATTTGAAGCAAAGACACTGTTGGGTTTTCTATGGTTTTATTACCAGCAAAATATATTATGCTTAATTATGGCTTGTTTGATTTATTAATTGTGTTTGTAGGTATTGTAGCTACCCGACTGGGTAATACCTACAGCTTGCACTAAACTATAAAAGCAACTAGATTTGAGCTATATTCCTGTATAAACCTGTATTCTTCCCTGTAAAATAATGAAAGATTTATGAATAGCGAAAATAGATAAATGTTATACACACACACACTGATATCGTACTGTATCGCACTTTGTCACAGTAGATTTCACTGTACTAATTACCACAGCCGAACGAAGGGTCGACCTTCCAATGGGGCTGTCTGATCTGCTACTGACCAATGCCTTGGGGCCCGGGCGTGCCGGCTTCTAACCAGTGTGGAGTCATACGTAACTAGTTGCTAGCAATCATCTTGGTGTTGCTACAATTCCTTGAGGAAACCGTGGGAACCCTTGCTTACTCCGCAAGAATTGTACCAAGTCCTTTATAGGTTGGGGAGATGATCTATCTATAGGGAGATCATTCCCAACTAGAAATGTACAGTAGTATACTTAAGTAAGTGAATAATTGATATAAGGGTGTGAGTGATATATGTGATTATATGAGTTACCCTAGAGTGTACAGTCGCTCAAAATGCGCTGTTACACCGCTCGGCCACGTAAAGTGAGGCCCACCGAACATATATAGAGAGAAATATACGTCATAATCATCCCTATGACTTCCATAACCCTGTTCCCAGTGTATAGCAATGCCAAAAAAAGTATGAAAAGGTAAGAACCAACTTACACAGTCGCCTCGGCAGTTGCCAGCTGAGCCTTACGTCTATGAGTCAGGCGATCAACCCTGAAAGATAGGCGAAGGAAAAAGCCTACAAGGATTAGAATTAGTACTGAGAGAGCCAAGGTAGGGGTTAGTACTGTAGGATAGATAACGTCCGGGCTGATGGACATGGGGAGAGATGAACTAAGTAGATTAGTAAACTCAGAATAATTCAATGTATTTAACATCTTAATGCTACGTGACTTGAAGGTCTGAAGAGTTGTCTGTGAAAGAAATGTTAATTGGGATGAACTCAGAAGAGAGGTTAGTAATCAGGGCAAAGTGCTGATGAGAAGGTAGAGTATGAATGAGTGAACTCCTTACTTCACAGTGATCAGGGGCCTGATACATGCCTTGTGCATGAAATACATTTCTAGAATCTTGACAAATGAGAGACACCTGGGTCTGGTTAGGGAAGTAAAAGAACTGAATATCTAGCAAGTGTTTATGAAACACGGGGAGCTGAGGAGCCGGGGCGTAAGTACAGTCTTTCATAGCTCCAGTGTCAGTCACAGAGGCTTGAGTCAAGGTTGTGACGCCTGCAGCTTAGCAGAACGCCACGTGGGCTCAGCCGCTCGCTTGGCCACTCGCTAGCACTCGCCAAGGCAGTGTATTTGGCTACAGTCTATCTACAATGTTGTACTTTCTTTCTTGTGAATCGTCATGTCACAGGCAGTACAGAAGTGGTCTTTATTTTCGCCTGTGGCAATGCCATATATTTTATATCATGAGTTGAACATAAGATGCATTGTAGTGAAGTAGAGAGAGAGAGCGAGCGGGCAGTGAGACGGTAGTGAGTGTTGCTTTTCCTCCTCCCTCCTCCCTCCCGGAGGAGTCCCTCGCTCGTGTGATCTTTCTCTTGGTTTTGATTGGCTGGTGGTTCCTGGCGCCTTCTGCAGGCCTGATGCCTGGTGACGTAGCGGCCTGTGATTGGCTGACCACCATGCCTTTGTGTGTGATCCTGGAGGGGTCCCGAGGAGCTACTCTCTTCAGAGCTTGCTTGACCAGCATACCCTTAACATCTCCCTTTGCACTCTGTCCCCCGACTCCTACCTATAGAACACTTTCTCTCTCTCTCAACTTCTTACCTCTCATTCTTCAAATCTATTTAATACCATAACTCCCCTTTGGTTCTACACGATTTCATATATCGGCCATCGTATTATATGCTGAAGCTCTCAGATATTACATGTTTAGTTAGGCATTTTGGAAGGGTTAACATTTTGTCTGTAGAGGTTCGACACACTCACGGTGTCTCCCTACCTGTATCTTGGTGGTCTGCTGGGCTATTTAATGCTACACTGGGGTAAGGCTACTGGTGTTGCGATTTCCGATGTGTACTAGGTGTTGTTGAACCTGTACAATCGCAACGGATACGTGGGAAGCCTAGGTTGTCTTTCTGACTGTGTACCTTGTGAGTTTAGCCTTGTGTTGCGAGTGAGGGCTTTTGCCTCTGCCACCCAACACTTTGCTAACTCGTTTATTTTGACTTTAAGAGGGTCGCCAGGAGAGAACCAGATACTAGCGATCTGGATCTCTCAAGAGAGCACCCCGTGACTTAACGTAGTTTGGCCGCACAGCCTTAAGGACTTCGCTAGGCTACAAGCCACTTGCTCAGCCATTGTTTCCTAGCCTACTACATCCCAGCTAGACTTTATTCGCCTAGCAGACACCCGATTAAGATTATAAACTCTTTATGTTATGTATGCATTATTATTCACAGCATTTATTAGTCTAGGTTGTTGTTGAGTTGCACAACCATAGTAGGCTGTTTCGTTGATAAGGAAGTACTTCTCTTGCTGTTGGAGTTCCTACTAGTGCGCATTTATTATTATTCCCGTGCCAGTTAACCCTATAATTTATGTCCATACAATTGTCATATCCTGTTCCTGCTTTATATAACCATTCAAAATCCGATTCGATCATCTTATGTAGCATCCGACTTTCTTCAAAAGATTCCGGTTCGATGCTTTAGGACTTTCATCCACTTCCTTTAATATAGGAGTGACAGTTTGTTATTGTTTAGAGTAACGTTAAATATACCTTCTTCTAGTTTGCATTAAATCATTGCAGTGATTTAATTAAGCTTTCTATCTTTTTCCTTGTATACTTTAGTAACGTAATTGTATGTTGTTGTGACCAGGCTGTATCCGAGATCATCAGCCTGTAGTAGTAGTGCACTTATACCGAGTTATAAGATACCCCGCTATCGCAGATTTAACTCTGGAGGGTATAGGTGTTTTTGTGCGCCGGCATTATAAGTTCGAGGGTTGGATCTAGTGTTACCGTTGTGGCTGTGTGCCTTTCTAGTCCAGTGATTAAGAGCCCTTGTATTATACGAGCCCCGGTCGTAACAAATGGCGACCTTGCTTAGGATTTTGTGAACTTAGAGAAATATTGCAGGAGTGTTGTGGTCATTTGTTTTTTTGTTTAAAGGAATATAGTGGACACGTGGAATGGTTTGGCAAGTAGTATAACACTTAAGAGTCTTCAAGCATTTTTGAGTGAATAGTGCTACATAAGAGTTTAGGTACTTCTATTTTTTTTTATAAACGTTGAGAATTTTTGGTGGACACTATGTCGGACGATGGATCAGTGTACAGTGAGGACACAGTACGGGAAACAGACTCTGAGGTGCAGCAGCGGGGGTTGTCCGAAGGCACTAGAGTTATAACTAGTGAGGAGGATGCAAAGAAGTTTCTGGAGATACCTATTACTGTTGACCGGGTGTCGGTGATTGATCGGTATGGTCTCCAGTGTTTGGCCATGGTCATGGGGCATGTGGGCACTAGCAGCATCTCGAGAGGTGACCTGGTGGCCTGTGTGCTCGGCGGGGTGCGTGGGGCTTCGGGTGGAGTGGGAGCTGGGGCACCTTCGGCCCAGCCCCCATTCCACTCGACTCCTACCATGGCGCCCCCTCGGGCTCCGGAGCCGGGTACGTTCCCGCAGGCCGATAGTCACTGGCAGCGTGGTTTGCACTTAGGTGAGTCTCCAATTGTTGCATCTCCTCCTCAAGGTTTAACTGCAGAGATGCTCTTCCAGCTTGAGATGGCTAAGCAGCAACGGGAATCTGAGCAGCAGCAGCGGCAGTTTGAGATGGCTAAGATTCAGGCTGAGGAGAGAAGGGCCAGATATGAAACTGAGGTTCAGGAGAGAAAGGCCATACGTGAGGCTGAGCTTCGGGTTGAGGCTACGAAGTACTGTGCAGACATAGATCTTGAGGAGTCTCGGGTGGAGTCAACAGGGCAGCGTCTTGGTTCTGGGAATCGAGGTCCTGATCAGTCTTTATCGCACCTTCTTAAGTTAGTACCTGTATTTGACGAGTCGGGTGTCACCGAATTGTTTATGCGTTTTGAGAAGAAGTGCCGGGAGCACCAATGGCCCGAGGTTAAGTGGGCAGCCCTTGTTTCCTCTAGGTTGGTTGGCAAAGGACTCAAGGCATATGATGCGTTGCCTTTGGAGTCGTGCATCGATTATGAGGTATTGAAGGAGGCTGTCCTGCAGGCATATGAGTTACAACCAGAGATGTACAGATTGAAGTTCCGGGGTGTAACGAAGGGTCGTGAGTGCGCCTTTCTTGAGCATGCCCGGGATCTGTCCGATGCATTTAGAAACTGGCTGCGTTCTGAGAAGGCATCGACGTTTGAGGAGTTGAAACAGCTGATGCTTCTAGAACAATTTTTCAAGCGATCTGACGTTGAATCGTAAAGAAAAGAACCCGAAAACTCTTCAGGAGGCAGCTGAGATGGCTGACCGTAGGCTATCGCTGATTCGTGGGTGCGGGTCTGCACAACGGAACGATGCAGGTAACAAGGGGCGCAACACTCCACCCCCCCCGAGTCAGTGATACACCATATAACCATAACTACAAGAGCAATGATATTAAAACTGACCATATACCTAATACCGTCCCGTTTAAAAAGGGTCAGGGCCCTTCCCCACCTCAAGGGAAGCCCAAGGGGGAGTTAGAGTGTTTTCATTGTCATGAGAAGGGGCATTTTGCAAGAGCCTGTCCAAGCAAGCTACCTAATGCAGTTGTGTCTTTGGCTCGCAACATTGGGGTGTCCCCGAAGTCGTCTGAGTTTGCCCGGGGTATAACGTCAGAGGCTAGTACACAGCCAGTGGAGAAGAATCCGGAAGGCTCGAACCCTGTCCGCGATGTCTTTTGTGACCATCGAGGGCTTGGCTGCGTGAAGGGGGCTGGTAAGAAGCATGGAGTTGAGCTGTTGCGAGACACGGGTGCCTCTCAGACTTTGTTGAAGAACTTTACTGGTAGACCAATAAACGCGGCACGGGTGGTTGTGATGCAAGGTATCAATGCTATCAGGTCATACCCGTTGGTCAGAATGGAACTGGAGGTAGATGGTGTGACACGAGAGTTGGAAGTGGGAATTGTGGAGAACTTGCCTGTTGGGGGCGTCGACCTCCTTCTCGGCAACGACTTTGCGGTGCCTACTTCTGAGGTTTCACCCTTAGTCGTTGCCGAGAAGCCGGCCGACGTGAGTAGGGAGGAACAGGAGGGGGTAGAGAAGTGTCAAGTACAACCTATGGCGTGCGTTGTTACAAGACCTCTTGCATCCAGAGTGTCACAGCCTATTCCTCAGTCTTCTGATCAACGGAGGAACGGTTGGAAGAAGACTGATAATGTTGGTAAAAGTTTTGAGAGTTTAGAACCAGCAGCTCTTCTTGGCGATTCAGTATTGGCACCATTGTTGGAGTCTGGAGAAGCCCCAGGACCTGTCACAGCTAGTGAGGAGGTAGGGCAGGAAGAGACTCCGAGGCAGCAACGTTACGCACGGAGAGAACAAAGGGTTGCTCAGTTTGATATTGGGGGAGGACTTGGGTTGCTTCGGAAGCATCTAGACAGGTTGGTTCCCTCAGATATTTGTAAACTGCAGTTGGAGGATCCGGAAGTTCAGAAGTGTGGTAATGATGCTGTTGAGATCAAACACGAGGACGGGGAAACATGTCATGTGAACCTGTTGGAGGAGTTTGTGAGGCAACCACCTGAGCAGCCTACTGTCCCTGTGTTGGTCTGCAGCGGCCAAGGTGGAGAAGGAGATGGGGGCAGTAGGGCACAGGTGGAGGAGAGTAGGGATTGTCATGTCTCGGCGGAGCAGTGGGCGGGGTACACGAGTCTGGTGGCTGTGGAAGCGCTAGAGCACCTGCCTGAGCAGCAGTGTGCAGCGCTCCAACACCAGCTCGGTTCATACCCCACTGGTCGTGCCGAGCCCCCGAGCCTCACAACTCAGGCGGTGCAAGATGTTCCGCGGGCAGGTCACGTGAATGTTGAAAGACCGTTAGTCTCGTTGTTTCGGTGGTTCAAGGTGGGCGACGAGGCTTGGACATGGTTGTCAGGTCAGGGTCGACCCATGGCGGCCAAGGGTGGTGGTCAAAAGGAGGACTTTGAGCAGATTGGTGAGGTTGGCTGTGGAGTGGATGTGCCCGGTCGTCGCATAGCCTCCCAATGCTGCTCTAGTCGAATGCAACAGCCCTACCATAGACCGACTGTATCTGGCCATGTTGCTAAAAGCGGTGATGCTGCGCAGGCAGATGTAGTCGTAAGGAATGCGGGGGTGCGCATGTACGGTATCGGAGGGGAAGCCTTACCAATAATGAACTATGGGAGTGAGATGCACAGGTGGAACTGATTGTCCCTCTCATGACCTGGCTGTTCTAGGGACTAAGGTGGAGAAGGAGGGAGACTACAGGGTAGAAGCTGCGGTCTCGGCTGGGTTGTGAGAGGGCACTAGGCATGTTGTTCTGCGAGATAAGTTGTTTACTAGGCTGTGGCAGTGCATCCGCATGTTTGTACGGGGTAGAATCCGACATGGAGGCTGGAGACAGTGCGAGGCTCAGTTTAATTCCCTACCGTATAAATCCTGCTCGACAGCCTGTGGTGCAAGCAGAGCTGGATTACGTGTTGACGAAGGGTCTGAGGGATAAGGAATGTCGTGAGTGGTCATTGCCTGTAACTTTACAACCGGTGTTAAGTGGCAAGATCAGTGTGTGTGTTAATTGCGAGAGTGTGTGTGCATTATCCCTGACAGACGCCTATACCTTATCGAGAGTTGACGACACCATAGACCGCATCGGGGCTGCATCGCTAATCACGAAGGTAGAACTAGTGAAAGGCTTTTGGCAGGCCCCGTTGCCGGAAAGAGCGAAGAGAAATGCCAGTCTTTTGATGAACTGGGCAGTTTATCAGTGTCAGGTGTTGTTGTGCTGCCGGAACACAAGTTGGATGTGTGGTATGCTAAGGGCACTGATAATGTTTTGGCTGATTGTTTGTCACGGGAGGGTTTGTTTGCAGGAGAACCCTCGCCATTCAGTCAGTGTGTGTTGAGAGTGGAGTAAAATTGGCTTGCCCCTGTAAGTGCAGCCACCATAAACATATTAAAAATTAAAATTCTATAAAAACTCTTTCTTTAATAGTTAAATTTTTTAAAGTATGTTATAGCTAAAGTTCTGAGTCGAACCTGTGCTTCTCTCAGAAGGCTGGGCTAGTAGAAGCTCGCTCTAGGAGCATAGCAGTATAATTAATTAACACCTTACGAGCGGCCTATGCGGTTTATTTATGTGTACCGCCCAGCGGGGTGTTTTTAGCCAAAATAGGGCTGTTTACGTGATCATTTTCATGCCTAAATAAGACCCAGAACGTAAAACAAGTATCTATCCCTGAAAGGGCATAAACAGAGCTTTCGAATGACACCATAACGATCCTTGTATGATGGATAGTTTTCTTGCAATAACCGTGCAACGCGAGTGCAAAAAGCAGGTAATTCGGTACTTTCGGTACATAATTGAGTATGTAGCGAGTGAGAGAGGGAGGAGGGAGCTGAGATTTGTGTCAGTAGGTTCGCCGCGGTGGTCTGGAGCAGTCATACGCTCGCTAGTCTCCTGCCACCACTTGTCTCTCTCTCTCAGCCACATTACGTGCTGAAATTGCCACTCGACCTATGTCGAGCGCCGCCACATAGTCCAGCTTTATTTAACTCGACTTAAGTGGTGAGCCGCTTTTTAAGGGTTAAGCTATTGTGTTGGGAGGGAGGGGTTGTACTTTTTTTTGTTGATGAGAACTGAGCTTTGCCTTCTTTGTTGCGAAGTGATTAGGAGTGGCGAGTTTTATCGGCGTTCTGCTTGTCAGATATGGAGCTCATGGTTGAGCGTCTAATATCTTGGGGGGGGGGGGGGTGACGCCTGCAGCTTAGCAGAACACCACGTGGGCTCAGCCGCTCACTTGGCCACTCGCCAGGGCAGTGTATTTGGCTACAGTCTATCTACAATGTTGTACTTTCTTTCTTGTGAATCGTCATGTCACAGGCAGTACAGAAGTGGTCTTTATTTTCGCCTGTGACAATGCCTTATATTTTATATCATGAGTTGAACATAAGATGCATTGTAGTGAAGGAGAGAGAGAGAGCGACGGTAGTGAGTGTTGCTTTTCCTCCTCCCTCCTCCCTCCCGGAGGAGTCCCTCGCTCGCGTGATCTTTTTCTCGGTTTTGATTGGCTGGTGGTTCCTGGCGCCTTCTGCAGGCCTGCTGCCTGGTGACGTAGCGGCCTGTGATTGGCTGACCACCATGCCTTTGTGTGTGATCCTGGAGGGGTCCCGAGGAGCTACTCTCTTCAGAGCTTGCTTGACCAGCATACCCTTAACATCTCTCTTTGCACTCTGTCCCCCGACTCCTACCTATAGAACACTTTCTCTCTCTCTCAACTTCTTACCTCTCATTCTTCAAATCTATTTAACCCTTTCACGCACATATGACGCAGAGGTTGTCAGATTAGCAATAAGAAATAGAGTTCTCTCACTCTTATAATTACCTCTCCGAAATTAGTTTTCTGCCCACAGCTAACTCAAAGACAACTGCAGAGGTTGAAGTAACTAAACTAAAGGTTTCTAAATACCCCTGATGGTAACAAAGGCTTTAAAGTATCCCTAATAGGCTCAAAATCGCGTCATATGTCGGAGAGGGTTAATACCATAACTCCCCTTTGGTTCTACACGATTTCATATAGCGGCCATCGTTTTATATGCTGAAGCTCTCAGATATTACGTGTTTAGTTAGGCATTTTGGAAGGGTTAACATTTTGTCTGTAGAGGTTCGACACACTCACGGTGTCTCCCTACCTATATCTTGGTGGTCTGCTGGGCTATTTAATGCTAGACTGGGGTAAGGCTACTGGTGTTGCGATTTCCGAAGTGTACTAGGTGTTGTTGAACCTGTACAATCGCAACGGATACGTGGGAAGCCTAGGTTGTCTTTCTGACTGTGTACCTTGTGAGTTTAGCCTTGTGTTGCGAGTGAGGGCTTTTGCCTCTGCCACCCAACACTTTGCTAACTCGTTTATTTTGGCTTTAAGAGGGTCGCCAGGAGAGAACCAGATACTAGCGATCTGGATCTCTCAAGAGAGCACCCCGTGACTTAACGTAGTTTGGCCGCACAGCCTTAAGGACTTCGCTAGGCTACGAGCCACTTGCTCAGCCATTGTTTCCTAGCCTACTACATCCCAGCTAGACTTTATTCGCCTAGCAGACACCCGATTAAGATTATAAACTCTTTATGTTATGTATGCATTATTATTCACAGCATTTATTAGTCTAGGTTGTTGTTGAGTTGCACAACCATAGTAGGCTGTTTCGTTGATAAGGAAGTACTTCTTTTGCTGTTGGAGTTCCTACTAGTGCGCATTTATTATTATTCCCGTGCCAGTTAACCCTATATATCCATACAATTGTCATATCCTGTTCCTGCTTTATATAACCGTTCAAAATCCGATTCGATCATCTTAAGTAGCATCCGACTTTCTTCAGAAGATTCCGGTTCGATGCTTTAAGACTTTCATCCACTTCCTTTAATATAGGAGTGACAGTTTGTTATTGTTTAGAGTAACGTTAAATATACCTTCTTCTAGTTTGCATTAAATCATTGCAGTGATTTAATTAAGCTTTCTATCTTTTTCCTTGTATACTTTAGTAACGTAATTGTATGTTGTTGTGACCAGGCTGTATCCGAGATCATCAGCCTGTAGTAGTAGTGCACTTATACCGAGTTATAAGATACCCCGCTATCGCAGATTTAACTCTGGAGGGTATAGGTGTTTTTGTGCGCCGGCATTATAAGTTCGAGGGTTGGATCTAGTGTTACCGTTGTGGCTGTGTACCTTTCTAGTCCAGTGATTAAGAGCCCTTGTTTTATACGAGCCCCGGTCGTAACAAGGTAAGTTCGCATGCAGTTTTGTCCGGGGACATAAAGGAAAACACATACGCTGGACACACATATAGATGAAGATACGAGGACCTACATAAGTTAAGTGCGTCATTGTCAGTCACAGTCACAAGTTGAAGGTCGTCGGAGACGTGCATCATGTCCGCTGTGTCAGTCACGGTTAGTAATCTTCAGTCTAAAAGAAACGGGAACAGGATAATTCTCCAAGCATTGAACATGTGTGAGGACTTGAACGGGATGTGGACTAAAATTTATGAGTGCGTAAGAACTGCTTCCAGTAGAGGGTAATAGAACTCGCATTGACCTCCTTCATATAGCGGCATCAGGAAATACTGATCTTTCGCTATCTCTATTGCCGTACTGAGATGTTCTACAGGTACTAGGTCACTGGTGACTCGGCTTAGGGCAGCATCAACGAGATTTGCTATAACCCTCTTCGTACCCAGAAATAATTCGCTAACATCTTCCTCAGTAGCTTGCAGGATCTCGGACAAGTATATGACTTTATCTGTGGAATGTCCATCAGAAACTAGAGAATTAACTACTTGTGTCAAGTTATTCATTGTCGAAATTACCGAGTTAACTGTCGTGAATACATCCTTCATTGCTATTGAGTCGTAATTCAAGACTCTATTCATGGCTCTTGCTGCTGTCTCCAGTACACTAAGTCTCTTTCCCAGCTTTTCAACATCAGAAGCTTGGGCTGTTCCAAAGAGCTCATGGGAGATCAAGCCAACAAAATTGAAAAGTCCTCTCTTTGTACACTGTGAGTGAGCGTGTTTGGCTACCTGGATAGGGTCTTCAGGCAGGACCAATTGGATCTTCCGTAATTTACGATTTATACGAGCTACACGTGAGCGTTGGAGTATAACTGTAAGTCGTAAGTCACGGGGCATTGTCTAATTAGTCAGCAGGAAGGTGAAAGTAGAGTGTAATTTGTCTAGGTGACGTTGGAGAGTCTCAACATCACGGGAGATGTCAAAGAGGTCTCTGAAATCATACTGAACTGCTACTACATCTTCCGCAATTAGCACTCTTCCAGCTTGGGCTACAAGGGCGCCGGGTTTCAGATATGAGGGTGTCGTAGAATCAACCACAATTAGTGTTCCAAGTAGAAGAAGGGCTTTCATTAACCAGATCATCTTTCTCGGGAGAAAAGGGGAATATTCTACTTGTAGGGTTACTAATAGAATACTTCACTCGCCCAGTAGGATGTACGTGGGGAATGGCTTGCTCTGTCAGATATGTGACTTTAACAGAACGATGATGCGTATAGAATACTTCACTCTCTGACTAGAGTGGTCTTACTTGAGTGGTCTTACTTGAGTGGTCTCACTTCACTCTCTTACTAGAGTGGTCTTAGAACGCTCTGCTAAGGTATTGTCTTAGCACACTCTGCTAAGGTATTGTCTTAGCACGCTCTGCTAAGGCAAAAAGGCAACCATACAGCCACCGCTACATAATTGGTTGGCAGCTTAAATGGGATTCATGTTCCCCAATCGAAAACACAATCAATAAGACCTCCGAAGAGCAAACAAAGAAAAAGCACTAAGAAAAAGCAACTAGAAAAACTTTAACATTAATGAGCTAACTTGGAAAAGAAACAGATAGTGAAGTTATCCAACTAAAGTGTATGGAGGAGTGAACTGGTATTCTCAGTGCACAAACAACTGTATCTCTCCACTCAGCGCTCAGCTCAGCAGTTTCTCGCCCAGGCAACATTCACCCGACTCACCCCACTGAGTCACCCTCACCCCTCAGCTCAGACCACAGCCACGCGCGCTACCCAAGGTCTGATATAGTGGTGACGTCACAGCAGCAGCCAGCAGAGAAGGGAAAGAAAGAGAGAGAGCAGCCATAGAATAAACTCCAGGGGATTTTCACCAACAATTTCGGAAGACCTTCAAGACATCGCAACGTTAATTCAGCTTTGTATAGGTTGGTCAACATACTACAATACAAATTAAATATACTAGTAAATAGTACTAGTAAAAATCCTGTCAACACAACAAGCAATGCCAAAGCATCTTAACTATTCTTTCAACTTATTCATGTGTATAGAATATTTTAGCTGGGACTGAACGTTCCTCATTAATTATATTCAATCTATGAATTCAAGTTAGATCAAAGAATTTAAGTACTCTATATATTTGCTGTAACAGTTTCTTAAGTAATACTTAGCAGAGGATCAAAAACTTACTTCTGTTACTCACTGTGTTAATTTTTTTTATATCATTTCTAGTAAGAGAGTATTCTTATACAGTACCTTACTAACTTGAATTTTCCAGAATTTTCCTGTATTAACAAACTAACTGCTCACTCATCAGACTAACCACCATTATCATCCATACAAACTTGGGTACGGGTGTGTGGTTAAGAGAGATCCCTACTACCAAACATTTTGTACCAGTGCTAACATTTTTTTTGAGGGATTATTTGTCAATGACATTCAATCCAGGTCTCTTTAGGGACATCCCTAATGTCCTTTAATCTTTTTAGAAAAGAGAATGAATTAGAGGAAGATCTCATATCCTCTGATAGTCAATCTGATGCAAATTCAGACAGCCCTTTTGAAGGAAAAGGAGGGGAAGTAGCACTACAGTCGGTCACAGAGTTAGATAAAAAGGTAGACATTTCTTTTGACACTGACATTGACAAACTTACTAACCGACTGTCCGACTCTTTCAAGGATAAATCGAGTTATCCACCAGAGGTTGACACCTCCTCTAGCGCCTGCGGTACACAAAATGTTACATCAGACCTCGTCGACACAGAGTCTAGCGTAAACCTAAGCGCAAGCGGGGGGAACAAGGTAATTAGCGCGCCTCCAGAATCTACAAAAACCAAGTCGTTCCAGTTATGCCCTACAGTTTTTGGCGGTCGTCAACATCGATCAGGTAATCGTTATTCGACAGGTAATTTCAACATGACGACTCCTCCGTCAACTACGAGTACACCTACTTCATCCACTTCGTCAACGGCTACTACGACAGCTACGAGTACGGCTACTACAACAACCACCATGTCAGGACACGTTCCACCACCGACGCTAACCCTTATGCACAAAGGGCAAGGTGTTGCATGTTACTCCGGGAAGGACTGCCCTAATTACCCGGGAGGAGTTCTCACATTTCTCAGGAACATCGAAGGACTCATGAGAAACAGCAACATTATAACGGATGAAGACAAAATTGAGTTTGTTAGATCATATTTGAAAGACGGCTCGAAACCTAAACTCCTCCAGTCCATAATAGCCTTCCAGACCAAACTCTACCATGGAGATGGAGAAACTATCTGTTGATGTCTTTGGAGACGGTAACCAAGAAGGAGAACTAGCCTTCATCCATAGATTGGCGGACAAAATCGACACAGATGGCGGAAAACATAACCAATACATGGCAATGGCAATTGCCGGGGATGTATATGAAGATGCCAAAGGAAGGTTTCTAGCTCCCTCTTCAGTATGGATCAACAATGATCCCTATAATTGTATGATGCTGGATAACTTAGGCAAAGTAGTGGAATACTTAGTATACATGATCATGCTGGATCCTCGGCAGAGGAAGGAAATGACGAAAACAGAGTTCCTACCCACCACTAACCTTCAGAAGTTAGTGAGCAAACGATCATACAAGATTACCACAGACTTAGTACCAAAAGCCTTGGTAACCCCAGTAGAAGCCTCAGGGACCAGACCCAAACAAGCGTATAGTAGCAGCTCCAGGAAAGACAGCAGCTGTGATCATTGCCACAAGAAGGGACATGACAAGACTGCACCCGCAGCTAATTCCAGACAAGTACAAGAAGACAGTGGCGTATCTAGGGTGGGGCAGGCAGGGCACGTGCCCTGGGCGCCACTTGAAGGGGGGCGCCATATCTTCCTCAAGTAAACCTTATATTTAACTATAGTGCAAATATAATATCAAGTAATATGCATAAATACCTATCCATTCGTCATTAATAGGCTATAATATGATGAATAACGCCATAGCGGTTTCTTATTATGATGTACAGTTACTACAGTAATTACAGTAGGCTAAATATATTTTAAATACAATTTAGCCTTTTAGGCAACGAATTCCTGCAAGCCATGGCCTAAACATATTAATAGTTAAGTTACCCCTCTTAAATTTTTTCAGGGTGGTTTTCTTTCGTTACCGGTACTATTTTATGCAATGTTGAATGGTGTAAATATTTATTGATATTCTGGATTATATCTCATTTGACTGATTAGTTAATAGTAAAATATTGTTAATACTTCGAAATTTACTATATAAGAGACCCACAAGAAAATCAGGATATAGTCTATTAATAACTTTAAGCATTCTCGAATGCTAGCGAACGTTCATTGTTGACAAACGCTCGAGGCACCAGGCTGCCCAGGCCAGGGACAGGCAAAGCAAGGATCTAGTCTCGGAGGTACGATCTATATACTGTATGAATTCATCACTCTATACTATAATACTCCGTTTCATTTTACCTGACGCTAAATTGAATATCTTAGCAACTGATTTCTCGATATGTAATGGAAATGCATGCCATTAATGTGTTTCTGCATCATATACCGTAACTACCAAATGTTCACAAGTCAAAGCGTATTTGCTACAAAATATTCGCAACAGCTGATTAATCAGAGGTGAATACATTGTAAATTTGCAATTTACCGTCAGCTGGAATGAAACTGACTATAGTCTATAGTTTAACCCATTCTGTAGGCCATGTAGGGGACGTCCTAGTTATTATATCATGGCTTCATGGTAACTAGGCCTAGGCCTAATAGACGATTATATTAATCTTTAGAAGGATCTCAGGCAGCTCAAAGGATTATTGAGATAGTTTGTATTCTTGTAATGGTTAGAGATCCTTCCTACACTTAGTAAAATCATCTATTCTAATAGTTGCCAGAGTATGGGTTAACTATAGCATAGCCTAATGATAATCAGATGATAAAGGTAAAATTGACCGTATCTTCAATATGGTAGAATACGACACTTATCGCAGATTTCAGAAAAGCCGATTATGGTGGGCTAAGAAGAGACTTAAGGGTGGACCCTATTGTTAAGCGATTAAGTCAGGATATGCCAGAGTTAAACTTGCCACCTACATATAACCAGTTTATTGCTTCACTCCACAATGCTCAAAATAAATATATCCCTAAAAGAAGATTTAGATCGACGCAGAACCAACCAAAATGGATGACTAATAAGCTAATAGATCTTATAGGAAAACAGAAAGGAATATATCGAAAAATAAAGAAAGGTGAAAATCATTTACATATATACTATCAGACTCTATCAAGACAGGTCAAAAAGGAAATCAGGAAAGCAAAAAGAAATTATGAAATAAGGATAGCCAGCGACTCAAAAAATAACCCTAAAGCTTTTTACCAACTATATAAATCTAAAGTTAGAGATGTAATAGGCCCCCTAAAAACTTCAATAGGAGAAATAACAGAAAATGATTTAGAAATGTGCAGTACATTAAATAGTCAGTTTCTTTCCGTTTTCACTAATGAAAATTTGGCACAGATTCCAGAAGTAATATGGTATATAGTGATAGTATAGAAAATATGTTAAGTACAGTTAGTATAAGTAGAAATGATGTGCTTAAGGAAATTGACAGACTGAAACCTCAAAAATCGCCTGGTCCTGACGAAGTATATGCTAGAGTATTAAAAGAATGCAGAGATGAGTTAAGTAGTCCATTAGCATTTATATTTAACAAGTCATTAGAAACAGGTTTAGTTCCAGAAGCTTGGAAGCTTGCAAATGTAGTTCCGATCTTCAAAAAAGGTGATAAATCGATAGCATCCAATTACCGTCCCATTAGTCTCACATCAATCATAGGAAAGTTGCTAGAGTCTATTATTGCTAGGAAAATTAGAAGCCACTTAGTAAAATTTAACTTAATAAATTCTTCTCAGCATGGATTCACTCAGGGACGTTCGTGCCTTACTAATTTGCTTAGCTTTTTCTCAGAGGTATATGAAGCAGTAGATAGTGACAAGTCATATGATATTATATATTTAGATTTCAGTAAAGCTTTCGACAGAGTCCCTCATGAGAGATTGATGAGAAAGGTTGAGGCACATGGAATAGGAGGGTCGTTGTTGGGATGGATTAGGTCATGGCTAATTGGTAGGAAACAGAGAGTCAGCATAAATGGTACCAAGTCAGAGTGGGGAGCAGTCAAAAGTGGTGTCCCCCAGGGATCGGTATTAGGTCCCCTGTTGTTTCTTATATACATAAATGACCTAGATTTAGGTATAACTAGTAGGATAAGTAAATTCGCAGACGATACTAAAATGGGGAGATCAATTGATTCAGATAGCGATATAGAGTGCCTCCAAAGGGATCTAGATACCTTACATGAATGGTCAGTAAATTGGCAGATGAAGTTTAACATTGACAAATGCAAGGTATTAAAGATAGGGAAGATGCAAACAAATGTTAAATATAAACTAGCTAATTTAGAATTAGAAAATTCAGACTGCGAGAAAGATCTAGGTGTGTTTGTTAGCAATGATTTGAAGCCTAGAAAACAGTGTATAAGCGTTCGTAATAAGGCAAACAGGATTCTCGGGTTCATCTCTAGGAGTGTGAGTAACAGAACTGCTGATATTATCTTAAAACTTTACTTGTCATTAGTGAGACCCCATATGGATTATGCTGTCCAATTTTGGTGTCCTTATTACAGAATGGACATAGATTCATTGGAGAGAATTCAGCGTAGAATGACAAAAATGATCCATAATATTAGAAATTTTCCGTATGAAGAAAGGTTGAAGAAATTAGGTTTACATTCGTTAGAGAGACGCAGAGTTAGAGGGGATATGATAGAGGTGTTCAAGTGGGTTAGTGGGATTAACAAAGGGGACATGACAAATGTACTAAAGCTCAGTGATAGCGAAAGAACTCGTACCAATGGTTTCAAATTAGATAAATTTCGTTTCAGAAAAGATATAGGCAAATATTGGTTTGGTAACAGAGTTGTAGATGGGTGGAATAGGCTACCAAGTGATATAGTGGGATCAAGAACGATAGGGAGCTTTAAGAAGAAATTGGATAAGCATATGGACGAGAAGGGTTGGGTGTGAAGGGGGATCAGCCGGGTTGGGCCAATCAGCGCTCTGCAAACCCCCGTAATCCTGCGTTAATCTCTAACCGGTTTGGTAAGATGATCCTCAGGGTATTAGAGTGTTGAGTCTATAATTGGGCTTTGTAATTGGGGTTGTGTGGGACAGGGATCTGCCTTGCTTAGGCCAATCGGCTTTCTGCAGACTCCCATTTTCTTATGTTCTTATGTTCTTATATTGCAGATACGGTCATTTATACTTTTATGATTTATCATCTGATTTTGGCATCAAATCAAGGGGTTTCCTGTAGTTTTAGGTGAGATTGTTTTGGATGTTGCTTAGGCTAAAATCGAAATACTTTTAAAATTTAGCTTAAAACTTTAGATGTGGTTTAGAATGTAATTTTCCTTATTTCAGAGCATTGTGTAAGATCATGAAACCGTTCCTAGCGAAGAAGAAAAGAGGTTTTACCTTTATTTCGTTAGAAAATTGTTTTATTGCTTAGGCTAAATACATTTAGAATTTAGCTTCTAGGTTTAGACGTGGTTTAGAGTGTAATTTTCATTATTTCAGAGCATTGTGTAAGAAGATCACGAAACTGTTCCTCATGAAGAAGGAAAGTGGTTTTACTTTTATTTCTTTAGACAATTGTTGGATTGCTTAGGCTAAATAGGGGCCTACGTTTAGAATTTAATATATAAGGTTAGACGTGGTTTAGAGTGTCAATGTAAATATTTCAGAGCATTGTGTAAGATGTAGAAAGAGAAGAAACTGAAAAAAACTGACTTTGAGGAAATCATAGACCAATTTGCATCAGTAAAACCAAGGAAGGTGCAGTTGTAATTTTCATTTACAGTAGATGTCAGATGTACTGTCGTGCAATAATCTGTTAATTAAATTATTAACGAGATTGACTTATTCTATTATTTATCCTGATAATTTGGATTTATGTAATTGTTACGATCCAGGTTCTCAAAGACACAGGGCTCTTCAACATTGGACTAGATAATGGCAAAATGCAACAACGGTAACACTAGATACAACCCCTGCCTTAAACACTGGAAAACAAAACACCATTACCGCCCTGAGTCGTGCCTGGACAACGAGGTATCCTATGACTCGGTAACTGGTGCACACACACTAGGCTGACGCTCGATGAAACAGCCTATTCTCAAACAGTAAAAGATTACTCGATTAGGTTACACAAAGAAAAGATAGTTAACGTGATTAATTAACGTTACGGTAGATACTCAAATAACTGGCACTCCTGTATTAAAGAAAGTGCAATGCTAGTCCTGCAACATCAACTGGAAACTTCTGAAATAAGTCTGATGCTGGGAAGATGTTCGTAAAGAATCTTGAACAATTATAATGCAGAATACGGGTCACAATAAATACTAGGACATATAGTAATAATAGGCAGGCAAATAATAAAGACTGCGCAAAGGTAGTAATGCTCGACAACTAAAGAAATGCTTCGTGACACAACGCAACAGCCTACTAGGGTTGTGCAACTCAACAACAACCTCGGCTCAAAAGTGCAGTGAATAATAATGCTGCATACATATAATAATGGGGGCTTATCTCTAACCAGTGTCTGCTCAGTTAATAAAGTCTAGCTGGGGTATCAAGGCAGGACAACAATGGGCGAGCATGCAGCTCGTAGCCTAACGTTGTCCGAAGGTGGTATAATGACGATTACGTTATATGACGGGGATGCTCTCTTGATAAATCTAGGTCTCTAGTACCTAGTTCTATCCTGGCGATCCCTCAGAAGTCAACACAAAGAGGCAGCACTATGTTGTGAGGGATAGGCTATGGCCCTCTCACACCACAGCGCTGTGCTCGCAAAGTAAACCCACCCGAAGACAACTTAGGCTCCCACAGTACCTGTCGATGTCGTGCAGGGCTTAGCTAACACTGCACACATCGGAGACAACGACACAGTAACCTTACCCCTAGTCTAGCTTTAGATAATCAAGCAGAATCACTCAACACCTTGCCAGGGAGACATGTACCGGTCTACAACCTTCCCGAGAGAGGACACATACGGAAAAGTCCGTCTCTCCAAACCTCAATAAAGCCTAATACCTCCTTAACCTAATACATGGAAATCTATGAGAGCTTCACGTACAATACGACTGGTCGACGGTGAACGTCTATGCTGAAACCAGAAGGGATGTTGAGTTTAATAAAGATTAGAGAATGAGAAAGGAGAAGTCGAGAGAGAGAAATAGTATGCAAAGTGGCGAGTATGGGGGACAGAATTGCAAAGGATGTAGGCAATACGCATGTCAGGCAAGCTCTGAGCTGGTAAAGAACACGAGGCCGCGATGGGAAGGGACTAGTTGACCACCCGGCCGCCAACGCCGTCAGCGCCCAAGCGAGCCGCGTCATAGCTCACCCCGCTGCCAGGTGTACTCCCTCACCCTCTCTCGCTCGCCTCCCACACAAGCAACATTTATATTATAGCGAATATAAAATAGAAGGCGCGGTCACAGACCAAAACAAAGACCATTTCTAGACTGTCTGTGGCAACACGACACTAATTACATAAAGCAGATCATTCTAGGACAACTGTAGCCCATCCCCCCATCCTGGCGAGCGCTAGCGAGCTGCAATGCCCCACGCAACCATTCTGCTAACGCCGGGAGGCGTCACATAATCTATAAGGTAGGTGTCATATGTTTGAACAGGGGCTTAACAAAAATGTATACTACAATCCAAACTCAAAATAGGCATCATTAACCTAACACAAAACAATGAACCAAACCTAACACAGACACACACATATATATATATATATACTGTATATGTATATATAAATATATATATATACATATACACAAAATATATATAATTATTTAGTGTTTCAATTACCTAAATATAGCTCTGAATATGGCTTTAAAATGCTCCTAAAATTGCTCATATTTGAAAAAATATCTCGGGGATGGGGGCTTACAGCCTCCACCCCCCTCCCCCCCAGTGAGAGAGGCTCGCTACGCTCGCCCCCCACCCCAGGGGGCGAAATTCCAGTTCTTGCCCTAGGCGCTATTTACCATAGATACGCCCCTGCAAGAAGAAGACGACATTCACACCCTCCAGTGGACATCATACCAATGTGGACAAGCTCAAAAACACCAGACAAGCCAAGCGCAAGGGAAACAGAAGAAGACTTGCCTATTCCATGGTGAGAAAGGACACTCCACAGATGAATGCCGTACAATCAAAGGCTTACCTGCAAAGCGCCAACAAGGATCGTCGGGGGAAGACTCACGCGCAAGCAGTGGCGTAGCCAAGGGGGGGCATGGGGGCGCACGTGCCTCCCCATGAGAATTCTGTGCCCCCCCACCAGACACCACAGCCCTACATGTATACCTAATTTGTTATTGTTAATGTATTCAATAAGAAGTTAGGAACTCCTGGATAGAAGGCACCAGCACCTAAAACAACAATTAACATTATTAAAGATCATATGTATCTCCATTTAAAATTATCACTTCACCAACAGCAGTAACAGTGAACATTTGTAAAGTAGTATAATATATTATGATAGTTACCGCCTTAATCATCGGTTGGAGGCTCGTTTTCTTTCGTTTTTATACCTGTTCGAGCTTTGATTTTTCATCCATCCTAGATTGGAAAATTGAATAGTAATGTTATATCTGAACTATTTCTTATTGTTAATATATAAAGTTTAAACATTTTCAGTTAACTTAAGGCAGAAAGAAAACAAAATATTACTACAAAAGAACATTATTTCTCGAATGAATGCTAGATTTTTTTTTTTTTTTTATCACTCGGCTGATTGGTGCGTGGTGAAGAGAGGGACGAGGGAGGACACTTTAGGTAAAAAACAAATCTGGTTTGTGGCATTTCTTGTCGATTATCATAATGTCCTATTATCTATTCAACTCTTAAAATAATTTGCAGGCATTGTGTAAACACAATAATGTCACTAAACCTTAATTATAGGGATTATAAAGTACACCACATCAATACAATATATAGCCTAATCATGCAAGTACTACACTATACATTACTATTTTCATAACATAAGGTAATTAATAAAGCTCTCCCTTCAACCCTCCCTTAGATTATGCAGTAGTAATTTTTGTATGTAAAGGATATTCCTCTGATAATGTCTCACAAGATTTCTTTGGTTCAGTTTCAATTATGCGAATTAACTTCTAATTTCCAAAATTTCTGTCCACAAATATACAGTACACGTGTTTACTAAAGCTCTGAGAGGATTGTGTATTTACAGTATTTAGATTCCAAATTGGTTATGTAAATTGAGTTAGTGTTATTTGAGTTTAATACAATATACCGGTAGGCTAATGATTAACCATATATACAAAGCTAAAGACAAAATCAAAGAGAAGTTCCTTAGAATCATTAGTTTGATAATGTACTATTTATAACAAAAATATGGCTTCATATTGAACCCCCCAGCTGGAGTGGCTCGCTTCGCTGCTCGCCTATCAATTTATAGGGGCCCACACCGCCCACAGCACCAGGGCCCAATGAAGTCTCTACCTGGCCCTGAGTATCAGGTGCCCCTCCCATGATAATGGTGCCCCCCCAGGTGCCCCCCTGCCGAGAAAACCCTGGCTACGCCACTGCGCACAACACCCAACAATCAAACGTAGATAAACCTACACCGTTACCTACCAATGTCCACTCGTCGCCCTTACACGTGCCCTCGCTCGTTGCGGCAGTAACACGAGTGAACATTATGTCAATTCCAGTAACGGTAGGTGACGTGAAGATGTCTCTGGCTCTTGACTCCGGCGCCTGTGCCAACGTCTTGTCCTACGAGTCATTGATAAATCTTCAAAATCAGCTTAAGTGCAACTGGAAACTTAAACTCCCAGACATGCAACTTACAGGAGTTACACGGGATAACCTAAAACTAGTTGGTATGATAGATATTCTGTTTAGATTCACACGTCACGGAGACCCAAACATCAAGACGAGGTTTTACGTGATCAAGAATTTTCCACTCCCAGCAGATGGCCTCATAGGCATCGGAACAATGAAAGACAATTGCATCGCCTTAGATCCTTCCGAACAGAAAATGACCTACCACCGACACAAGTATTCTACAATGCAGAATCCGCATCCTTTCCTGCACTCGACCATTGCAGCGACTGTTTCAACAAGCATGGACAATTTGCGTGCGCGGCCCTTGGTGTCCCCTACTCCAAGTAACGAGAGTGTTGGATCAAGGTTCACGGTTGTATCCCTTAGTGGTCATCGGAAAGCAAAGGATTCGTGCTTTAGAGGGTACACACCTTCCAGTTAGGTTACCCAAGCTAAAGAAAGGCACGGATGCAGTATGTCTAAGTGAAAGTGCATGTATTAAAGGACTAGCTCTCGAGTCAACCTTGTACAAGCTTCAGGGTAATGCAAGGACAGAGATACTAGTTTATAACAGGTCTAACAGTCCAATCACACTGAAGTCCGGCTGCAAGATCGGAAAAGCTCTTGTGTACGACTATCCAGTAGATCCTGAACCTCCGGAGTGGCCCTCCGCAGAAGCACCAATTGCAGCTATGACAGCATCGTCACCTTCTGAGATGCAAGAAGAAGATCCTCTCAGGCAAAACCTAAAGAAGACGGACTTTCCAGAAGAGACAGAATCCCTTCTGAAGTTGCTACAGTCTTTCAGAGATGTCGTTGCACTCCCAGGAGAACGTCTAGGTAAAACGGATCTAACAACGCATACCATACCCATCAAACCACGCACCAATCCCATTTACACAGCGGCATACAGATTGCCACACTGTCAAAGGGAAGTAGTAAAAGGGATGGTAGACGAAATGCTGGAGCAAAAGGTTATTCGCCATTCATCCTCGCCATGGAATTCACCTCTTTTCCTGGTACCTAAGAAGGATGGAGGATGGCGTCCGGTGATTGATTATCGTAAAGTCAATCAAGCAACTATACTGACAGGTTCCCCATGCCTGTACTGTCCGAGCTACTACAAGGCATAGGAAAAGGGAACAAGGTATTCAGTACTCTAGACCTCCTCAGTGGGTACTGGCAAGTTGGAATGGATGAGAAATCAACAGAAGTCACTGCGTTCTCTACCCCCAGTGGACACTACGAATGGATACGCATGCCGTACGGACTAAGAAACGCACCCCTCACCTTTCAAAGGTTAGTAAACAATCTTATTGCGGGCCTATTGGGTGACTCAGTCTTCCCCTACCTGGACGACATCATAGTCTGTAGCAAAGACGTCAGCTCTCATTTCAGCAAACTCCAACAGGTATTGGAAAGACTTCAAACGGCAGGTTTACGTATCAAGATCAGCAAGTGTGATTTCCTAAAGGGGAAAATCAAATTCCTAGGTCATCAGGTGGACGCAGAAGGAATTCACACTATGAACGACAAGATCGTCGCGGTACAAAACTTTTCACGCCCAAAGTCGGTAGAGAATGTCAAAACCTTTATCGGGCTTTCTGGCTACTACCGGTCTTTTGTGAAGAACTATGCGAGTCTAGCGAGGCCTCTGACACACCTCCTCCGGAAGGACGCTCCATTCACATGGGGTCAAGAGCAAGAGGAAGCATTCACCAACCTCAAGGAAGAACTCACCAAAATGCCTGTCCAAGTTTTCCCTGACCATGATAGACCATTCACACTCTGCACCGACGCCTCTCTCAAAGGGCTAGCTGTTCTAATGCAACCAGATGAACAAAGCAAGATGCAAGTCATTGGATATGCAAGTCGGGTGTTGAATGATGCTGAGACTAGGTATCACATGACGGAATGGGAAACCCTTGCAGTAGCTTGGGCATTGAAACATTTCAGAGACATTATCCTGGGTTACAAGATCGACCTCTACACAGATAATGAGGCGGTAACAAAGATATTCAAGGGTGGTAAGAATCTCACTGGCAGACTAGCGTGGTGGTACGAGACGGTATTGCACTTTGATCCGACTCTGTATTATATCAAAGGTAAAGCTAACGTGGCGGCAGACGCACTCTCCCGAAATGTGCAAGTAGCCCCAGTGATCCATCTACCGACGCTTACAGAAGCCCAAGTGAAAGAAGAACAAAGCAAGGATCCGCTGTGGTCCAAAGTAAATCAAACTTTCTCCACAAGCAGGCAAACAAACTTCTAAATAATCCAAATGATAACAAAATATTTTGGTCTACTCTTAACTCATTCAAATCCAACTTCACTACTGCTTCATCCATTCCACCATTAAAATCTCCGACTGGCAATCTTGTAAGTGACCCACGAGGTAAAGCTAACCTTCTTGCGGATATTTTCTCCACCAACTCAACCTTAGATGAAATAAATCAAGATGTCCCTGTACTTAATTTTTATTCGCCTGAAATTCCCTCACTTAAGATCCACACCAGACATGTCAAAACTATTTTGCAGAATCTCTCGGTAGATAAGGCTCCTGGTCCAGATGAAATTCCTCCAATAGTACTTAAGAATTGCTCCTTGGTGCTCGCTCCTGTATTGGCAAAATGTTTCCGTCTGAGTACTCATACCTCATGCTTCCCAGTACCCTGGAAAGAAGCAAACATCCATCCAGTTCCTAAAAAAGGTGCCTCTTCAGATCCATCAAACTACAGACCAATAGCTATAACTTCCACTCTTGGTAAAGTCTGAAATTATATTAAATAATCACATAATTAAGCATCTTGAGAATAATAAATTAATCAGTGATAGGCAATATGGTTTTAGACGATGTCGATCAATTGCAGACATTCTTTGCCTTCTTACGCATCAAATCAACCAATCTACAGACCAACATGGTGAAACACATACAATAGCACTGGATATATCAAAGGCATTTGATAGAGTCAATCCTTATTGTCGAAGATGTCACATGATGCCTTGCATCATTAGTTCCACTAATTTCTTCTTATCTTCATAACAGAAAAATATGTGTAATGGTAGATGGCCTTTATTCTCAATTACACTCAATATATGCTGGTGTTCCCCCAGTGATCAGTTTTGGCCCCAACTCTGTTCCTCATTCATATCAATGATCTCATATCTACCACTCATAATCCAATACATTCCTACGCAGATGACTCAACACTTCACAGTTCCTTCACATTTACCAATTCCTTCATCCAACCCGATCTTATAAATTCAAAAATAAATACTGCAATTTCTCTGAACCAGGACCTTTATAAAATTAATGAATGGGGACAAAAAAATCTAGTTTCCTTTAATGCACAGAAAACCAAGTACGTTCAATTTTCTAACCGACAGAATCTCACTGACTCCCATATATTTTTTAATGATGTAAATATTCCCACTTCCCCTAGTATTAACATTCTCGGTGTAACATTAACTACTAACTTGAGCTGGACACATTATGTTAGAAGCATTGCTAAGAATGCCTCTAAAAAACTGGGACTCCTGTACAGAGTTCGAGAATTCTTCACTGACAAGCAGTTGGCCGTAATATATAAAAGTCATGTGCGTTCTCAGATGGATTACTGTTCACCTGTGGGGTGGAAGTGGAGTGGTTGCATTGAGACAGTTGGACAAAATTCAAAATAAAGCTATTAGATTAATCAATAACCCTGCAATCACACAGGACCTTCCTACATTATCCATACGAAGAAACGTTGCATCCCTTGCATTATTCTACAGATATTTTCACAGCAATTGTTCCGAGGAACTTGCTTCAATTGTGCCGCCTCTCCACATCTTTCCCCATAGAACTAGGGCAGCTGAGAGCGCCCATGAATTTACACTTTCTCCTCCACAATGCAGAACTTCTGCTTATCAGAATTAATTTATCCCCAGAGCTACTACTCTTTGGAATTCACTTCCCTCGAATTGCTTTCCACAAACTTACAATCTACAAATGTTTAAATCCAGTTGTTACAAACATTTTATGAATGGAGGATGCCTTTAGGCACTGGACCTTTTTGTTTTATCTGTGTTTTTCCTACCTCCATTCATTGTCTCTTAAAAAAAAAAAAAAAAAAAAATCTATTCCTTAGAATCGAGGGATAACCCAACTCTCCCAGAACTACCCGTACCTCACACGCAATTCCGGTTGCTGGACGGACTACTAGTTAGAGTTATTCCCACAGACCTTGACGCACGCCCTCGTGTAGTGATTCCAGACACGCTTACAGAAGCAGTACTTCAACAGCAACATGATGCTCCCCAAGCTGGTCATCCAGGATGGGACAGAACACTTGATGCTTCCAGAAGGAAGTATTACTAGAAAACGATGAGAAAGGATATTGAACAACACATAGCAAGATGTCTCTCCTGTGCCCAGCATAAGGGAACCTGTGATGGTCCCGCACCAATCTTGGAGTATCCAATGCCTTCACTTCCATTCGACACTGTATTAGTGGATTTGCTGAAGTTGCCGCGGAGTCACCAGGATTCACAGTATCTTCTAGTATGTGTTGATTTTTTCTCAACATTCGTAGTTCTAGCCCCGCTTAAAACTAAAACAGCGGATGAAGTTGCTCATGCACTTGTAACGCATCTCATCTGTCCGTTCTCCTGCCCTAAGACGCTCCTCTCGGTCAACGGGTTGGAATTCAAGAACCGGGTGATTGCAAGTATCTGTGATATCTACAATATCCAGCAATCGTACATTGCAGCATACCACCCAGCCTCAAATGGGTTGGTAGAACGCATGAATAGGACACTCCCCGAAGTCCTACGCCATGTAACAAACCCGCTCCATGAAGCGTGGAAGACTGGCTTCCACAGGTAGCAGCTTGTGTAAATGGCTCTGTAAGCTCCTCTACAGGTAAGATGCCACACTACATAGTCTATGGCCCGGACAAGATTCTGTCATATGACCTGCTGTCCAAGTCTAGCACACCAGTCTCTTCGGAGGCGTGGGTTCGTATCCCACCGCTGCCACCAATTATGTAGCGGTGGCTGTATGGTTGCCTTTTTGCTTCATACCTTAATTGTCCTTGGTTATGCTTGTAGTTCAGGTTTTCACTGTAAAAACATGTTGAAAGGTAAATTGTTAAGGTAACTGATTTGAAGCAAAGACACTGTTGGGTTTTCTATGGTATAATTACCAGCAAAATATACTACGCTTAATTATGGCTTGTTTGATTTAGTAATTGTCTTTGTAGGTATTGTAGCTACCCGACTGGGAAATACCTACAGCTTGCACTAAACTATAAAAGCAACTAGATTTGAGCTATATTCCTATAAACCTGTATTCTTCCCTGTAAAAGAATGAAAGATTTATGAATAGCGAAAATAGATAAATGTTATACACACACACACTGATATCACACTGTATCACACTTTGTCACAGTAGATTTCACTGTACTAATTACCACAGCCGAATGAAGGGTCGACCTTCCAATGGGGCTGTCTGATCTGCTACTGACCAATGCCTTGGGGCCCGGGCGTGCCGGCTTCTAACCAGTGTGGACTCATACGTAACTAGTTGCTAGCAATCATCTTGGTGTTGCTGCAATTCCTTGAGGAGACCGTGGGAACCCTTGCTTACTCTGCAAGAATTGTACCAAGTCCTTTATAGGTGGGAGAGATGATCTATCTATAGGGAGATCATTCCCAACTAGAAATGTACAGTAGTATACTTAAGTAAGTGAATAATTGGTATAAGGGTGTGAGTTATATATGTGATTATATGAGTTACCCTAGAGTGTACAGTCGCTCAAAATGTGCTGTTACAGAAGAAATTCTGAGAATAGCGTTTCGCTCTTGGGTTAGAGAGTTGCACAGAGTAGGGATGGGATTGTGTTGCAAGGCGGGTACTACGTACCCTACATACAGGAGGTGGTATACACTGGGAAAGCTCCGGGGAACACTGGTTATTGTAATAGCGATAGAATAGCGAGAGAGATGCAACATTACGGCGAAGAGAGAGAGATTGCAGAGAGTTGGTGAGTGGACGAGAGTTAATGATACGAAAGGCTTTCCTTTCTACATTATCTAGGAGTACGGTGTGAGAGGATCCTCCCCACACATGTGAACAATACTCAATACAAGGACGCACCGTGCCCCTGCACAGAGCAAGAAGCTGCGCAGGGGTAAAGAACCCCTTAAGGCGGTCGAGCATACCCAGCTTCTGGGAGGTAGCGAGACTGGTAATATGGTCTTTCCAAGTGAGAGCAGAAGAAAAAGAGAAACCGAGAACATTGAGAGAAGATGAAGGGTTGATTTTTGTATTGTTGAAGAATAAGGGATAGTCCTGTGGAGGTTCCTGATGGGTAGTAAGATGGATAAATTGAGTTTTGGAAGCATTAAATGCAACAAGGTTTTCTGTACCCCAATTGGAAATAGTAGCTAGATCAGAAGATAAATATTTTATGGCTTCATTATGTTAACTTTTGAGGGACTGTTGGTTGGGGCGTTCTGGAAAACTAATTGAGCGGTGTAAGGTAGAGTCGTCTGCATATGAATGGATGGGACTGGATGTACAGTTTGTGACGCATGTCCACGTGTGAGCATGCTGTACAGAACGCCTAGTCATGCCCCACTCTCGCTAGGATCGTCAGGGCAGGAACTTTGGCTGTAGTCTATGTAGAGTTTCCTAACTTAGTTCATGTGAGCCGTTGTACTATAAGTATTATGAATATGTATTTTGTTTTCATCTGAGTCAACGAGTTCTATTTTATATCATTAGTTATAAGTATTGTGTGTAAAACTTATTTGTAATGATGGGAAGAGAAACAGCCACAGTTGGGGGTCAGTGGGTGGGCCTAACTCACTCGCATTCCTCCCTCCCTCAGTGCTAGGGGAGCCTTTGTGTATCCCAGAGGAGAGAGAGAAGTTACGTAATGGTTGTCAGTGGGCGGTCCTTAGTAGTTCACGTTGGGCTCACTAGAGGGCCGGGTATAAAAGGGAAGTCTAGCCATTTTTCATCAGAACTCATTAGGCAGAGCGACTTCTCATTTCCCTTGCTAACTATATATATTCTTCTGACTGATGGGAACTTTCTCTACTACCTTACATTCTTATCTCCTCTTTTCCCTGCCCTGTTTAACTTCCATGGTCCCGTTGGTGCAGAGCTAGTTAGCCAACGTATTATCGCTTGAGTTCTCACGAGATACTTGCCTATTAGATAGCCTATTTTGGAAGGGTTGACTTAGAATAGGATTGATTTATGTTTGTTGCACTTGTATATGCATTTCCCTGTGTGTTATTATTATTATTCCTGTTTTCTGCTAGTCTAGGTAATGCTAGACTGGGGTAAGGCTTTTCTGTGTTACGAGTTGTTGTTTGATGCAGTGGTTAAGCGATAAACCTGCATACTCGTTTCGGTTCAGTGAAGCCTAGGTTGTCTTCGCGGCTGACTGTGTTGAGTTAATAATTTACAGTGCGTGAGGGCAAGAGCCTAACCACCCTGTATTTTATTAACAGTTTGTTTTTACTTTGTCAAGGAGCCGGGAGAAAACCAGATACAAGGGATCTGGATTTCTCAAAGTGCACTTGTTAGTTTTAACGTAATACTTTAAACAGTCGTGAGGACTTCGCTAGGCTACGAGCCGTTTTTGCTCAGTCACTGCTACCTTTTTGCCTACAGTACCCCAGCTAGACTTTACTCGATTAGTAGATACAGAATAGTATTGACGCTTTCCTTATGTATGATATTGTTTATGTATTATTGATTTCATGTGTTGCAAGCTTGGCTACTTTAGTGATTAGTGGCCCATGACCACAATCCCAGTAGGCTATTGCCGTTGCATTTGCGGAGTACTTCCTTTTAATGTTTGCCATTTACTATTGCATATTCTTTTAATTATTCTTATGCCAATTTAAGCCTTTAATAGTATTTAATTGCCAGTGTTTTTGCTTATTGAATTACTGTTCAAAATCCGATACGTACTTCTTACGACCATCCGAGAAGCATCTAACTTTTTTCAGAAGATTCCTTGCTCGATGCTTAAGGACTATTAATTAACGTAACGTAATAGTGCCGATCCGAAGTAGAGGGTGGAGGACTTCTTAAGTTCATAGTCAAGGGTGGATTACTTCGGCTTCGGCCAACACTATTCTTTAGTGTTGTTGTTTCTTACTTCATTGTTTGATTGTTGACCAGACTAGATAATTCCTGTCTCTTTATTAGTCTGTTGTTGAACACTAGTACCGAGTTCTTGTATACCCCGTTATAGCAGATTGAACTCTGGAGGGTATTGGTGTTTTTTGTTCGGCTGGCAGTACTCAGAGGTTGGGATCGCGTGTTTCCGTTGTGGCAGCGAGCCGTATTCGAGTCCTGATTGAGAGCTCTTGTGTACCCGAGTGCCAGTTCGTAACAAATGGCGACCTTGCTTAGGATTTTGTGAACAGTATAAATTTTTGCAGAGTTGTACAACATTTGTTTGTTTGTATTTTAGCGTGCATATTGAAGATTTTTTTTTTGTATGGCAATTAGTAAAGCATTTAAGAGACTCCAGTTAATTTAGTAATTAGTGCTTGCATAGGAAGTTTAACATTTTTGTCTCGAGAATTTTTTTGTGGACTTCAGTATGTCGTGCATTAGCACTGACGATGAGCGAGAGATGTCATTTGAAGGTGTGCCGTTAGTAACCAGTGAGGAGGATGCTAGAGTTTTTGTGAGTAAGCGGTACCACGTGATGGAGGAGAGGCTGACTGGGGTGGATGTTTGTGGCTTGCACCTGATAGCCAAGGTTTTGGGCATTTCCAATGTAGCAGGGATGTCCAAGGGGGAGCTGATTTCCTGGGTGTTGCGTGGGCGACATGGGGTTTCGGAGGAGAGGGCGTTTGGGGGGGTTCCTCCCCAGATCCCCTCTCACTCGACTCCCACAGTGCCGTCCACTCAGTTACCGGAGGTTAGCACTCTCCCACAGAGGGATGAGAATTGGCAGATTGGAGTGCCCTCGGGTGGTGCACGTGGTGGTTCCCCAGTTTTTGCCCCCCCTCCTTCAGTAGTGGCAGCTCCCTCTTCCTGCCTGTCTCCAGATATGGTATTATGACTTGAGCTTGCTAAGATTGAGGCAAGGAAGCAGGAGAATGAGACTAGGAGGCATGAGATTGAGGTTAGGAGGCAAGAGGATGAGACCAGGAGGCAAGAGGATGAGACCAGGAGGCATGAGGCTGAGCTTAGGTACGACTCGGAGAAATATTGTGCTAAATTAGATTTAGATAAGACTCGTGCAGAGTCGACAGGGACTCGGATGGGCCGTGAGGGCCAAGTAAGAGAACAGTCCTTGGCCCACTTAGTCAAATTGGTGCCGGTATTTAGTGAAACTGAAGTCACAGAATTTTGTAATCGTTTTGAGAAGAAGTGTAGGGAGCATAATTGGCCTGAAGAGAAGTGGGCAGCTCTAGTCTCCTCAAGACTTACGGGTAAGGGTCTGAAGGCTTATGATGCACTGCCTTTAGAGTCTTGCATTGACTACCCAGAATTGAAGAGAGCTGTCCTACGGGCATACGAGTTGCAACCGGAAACATATCGATTGAAGTTTCGGGGTGTTACAAAGACTAGGGAGGCGACCTTTCTTGAACATGCCCGGGACTTAAAAGATGCACTTAAAAACTGGACACGTTCTGAGAAAGCTGAGACAGCAGAACAGTTGACTGAGCTGTTTCTGCTCGAGCAATTTTATAAGTGTACTGGTGCAGAAATGACTTTAAATATTAAAGAAAAGAACCCAAGAACTCTTCAAGAGGCAGCTGAGATGGCTGACCTCAGGTTGTCGCTAATCAGGGGATGTGAATCTGTAAAGCATGTTGATGCAGTTCCCAAGGGGTGCGATACTCCAAACTCTCGAGCTCAGGACAATCACTATAGATATAAACCTCAGTTTAAAAGCCAAGATACCAGGACTGAACCAAAGACTACAGCCGTCCCATTACAGAAGGGTCAGAACTCCGCCCCTTATCGGAAGAGACCGATAGGGGAAGTGGAATGTTTTCATTGTAGAAAGAAGGGGCATTATGCAAAATCTTGTCCTAGTAAGCCGCCAACTGCAGCCGTGTCTTTGGTGCACAGCATAGGTGTGGCTGAAATGTCGTCTGGATTTACCCAGGGTAGTTTGCCAGCGGCAGGGTCACAGGCTATGTATAAGACTCAGGAAGGCTCGTCCCCTGTCCGTGATGTCTTTTGCGCCCATAGAGGGACCGGTAGGGTAAGTTGGGCGGCTTGCCATCATGAGGTGGAAGTTTTGCGTGATACTGGAGCTTCACAGACACTTTTGAAGAATTTCACGGGGCGACCAATTAATGCGGCACGGGTGGTTGTTGTTCAGGGTATTAATGCGACCAGGTCATACCCGTTGGTTCGTGTGGAGCTGGAAGTTGATGGTGTGATTAAGGACTTAGATGTTGGGATCGTTGAGAAATTGTCAGTGGAGGGCGTCGACCTTCTTCTCGGCAACGACTTTGCGGTGCCTACTTTAGAAGTTCCACCCTTAGTCGTTGCCGAGAGGCCGGCCGACGTGAGTAGGGAGGAACAAGAGTGGGTAGTGAGTTGTCAACGCCAACAGATGGCATGTGTGGTAACTCGTTCCCAAGCATTTAAATTATCATAGCCTATTTCCCAGGCCACAGAACAGCGGAGGAAGGGAATTAAGGAGAAGCGGAAGGCTGGGAAAAGTTTGAAGAGTTTAGAACCAGTGGCTCTCCCAAAAGACCCAATAGCAGGACCTTTGACCGAGTCTGTTGTAACTCCAGTACCTAACACAGTTGATAAAGTAGTGGAGGAGGCAGAGACTCAGAGACAGCACTGTTACCTGCAGCGAGAAAACCGAATGTCTAAGTTGGATGTTTTTTTTGTTTTTTTTTTGTTTTTTAAGAGACAATGAACGGAGGAAGGAAAAACACAGATAAAACAAAAAGGTCCAGTGCCTAAAGGCATCCTCCATTCATAAAATGTTTGTAACAACTGGATTTAAACATTTGTAGATTGTAAGTTTGTGGAAAGCAATTAGGGGGAAGTGAATTCCAAAGAGTAGTAGCTCTGGGGATAAATGAATTCTGATAAGCAGAAGTTCTGCATTGTGGAGGAGAAAGTGTAAATTCATGGGCGCTCTCAGCTGCCCTAGTTCTACGGGGAAAGATGTGGAGAGGCGGCACAATTGAAGCAAGTTCCTCGGAACAATTGCTGTGAAAATATCTGTAGAATAATGCAAGGGATGCAACGTTTCTTCGTATGGATAATGTAGGAAGGTCCTGTGTGATTGCAGGGTTATTGATTAATCTAATAGCTCTATTTTGAATTTTGTCCAACTGCCTCAATGCAACCACTCCACTTCCACCCCACAGAGGTGAACAGTAATCCATCTGAGAACGCACATGACTTTTATATATCACGGCCAACTGCTCGTCAGTGAAGAATTCTCGAACTCTGTACAGGAGTCCCAGTTTTTTAGAGGCATTCTTAGCAATGCTTCTAACATAATGTGTCCAGCTCAAGTTAGTAGTTAATGTTACACCGAGAATGTCAATACTAGGGGAAGTGGGAATATTTACATAATTAAAAAATATATGGGAGTCAGTGAGATTCTGTCGGTTAGAAAATTGAATGTATTTGGTTTTCTGTGCATTAACCCTTAATTAGAGGCTCACCACATAAGTCGAGTTAAATAAAGCTGGACTATGTGGCGGCGCTCGACATAACTCGAGTGGCAATTTCAGCACGTAATGTTGCTGAGAGAGAGAGACAAGTGGTGGCAGGAGAGTAGCGAGCGTATGACTGCTCCAGACCACCGCGGCGAACCTACTGACACGAATCTCACCTCCCTCCTACCTCTCTCACTCGCTATATAAGGAATTGTATGGGGAAAGTGCCTAATTACATGCTTTTTGCACTCGCGTTGCACGGTTATTGCAAGAAAACTAGCCATCATAAAAGGATCGTTATGGTGTCATTCGAAAGCTCTGTTTATGCCCTTTCAGGGATAGATACTTGTTTTACGTTCTGGGTCTTATTTAGGCATGAAAATGATCACGTAAACAGCCCTATTTTGGCTAAAAACACCCCGCTGGGCGGTACATATAAATAAACCACATAGGCCGCTCTTAAGGTGTTAAAGGAAACTAGATTCTTTTGTCCCCATCCATTCAGCGACAGAAAGCAAAGAGTAGTCATAAACGGTAAGGCATCAAAATGGACCAATGTAAGTAGCGGGGTACCCCAGGGATCGGTACTAGGACCAATTCTCTTTCTAATTTACATCAACGACATAGATGAGGGTCTCACCTGTACAATCTCAAAATTTGCTGACGATACAAAAATTGCAAATAGCGTACTCTCAAAAGAACAAGTTGACGATATGCAACACAATCTAGATAAATTGTCATGTTGGGCCCAAATTTGGCAAATGAGTTTCAATGCGGATAAATGTAAAGTACTACATATCGGATACCTAAATGAGAAAGCAAACTATTCGATGAATGGCACTCAGCTTAAGAATGTAAACAGAGAAACCGATCTGGGAGTAACAATATCGAGTAACCTAAAACCGAGTCAACAATGTTCAGAAGTTGTTAAGAAGGCAAACAAAATAATTGGCTTTATAGGCAGGTCATTTGAGCATAAATCCAAAGAAGTTATCCTAACCCTTTACAATTCCTTAGTCCGCCCTCTTCTGGAATACTGCGTTCAATCCTGGTGCCCTTATTACCAAAAAGATATAAACAAGCTAGAACGAGTTCAACGTAGAGTTACCAAAATGATACCTAGCCTAAAGAACAAACCATACGAAGAGCGTCTTAGAGAATTAAATCTATTTCCTTTAACCCAGCGCAGATTAAGAGGCGACTTAATTCAAGTGTTCAAAATCATCAAAGGCATCGACAATATGAACTGTAGTATGTACTTCACTATCGACCAATCTAATTACACGCGGGGAAACGGTTGCAAAATTATTGGTAAATCTTTTAACTCGCACGAATCTAAGAATTTCTTCTTCAATCGAGTTGTCAACTTGTGGAATGGACTTCCCCGAAACGTTATAGACTGCATCACCGTTGATTCATTTAAACTCCACCTAGACAAATATCTCGCATCAAACCCGCGACTGACTGCGTTTGTAAATGAATAACTTTATTTTATCCCCCCCTCAGTTACTAACCCATCTGTCCCCTACTAACTTCCTAATCCTGCCATGGACATTAGTTCCAGGGCAGTAATTCCCTTTCCAATGTTCCCTTACCCACTCTAAACCACTGTTTGGACACTTGATCCTGTGTTTTGGAGGACAAGCAACCTAGAAGGGTCACTATATCTGTTGTTGCTTGATTTCCTTTGTACTCCTTTGTACTCCATTAATTCTAGAAAGGTCCTGGTTCAGAGAAATTGCAGTGTTTATTTTTGAATTTATAAGATCGGGTTGGGTGAAAGAATTGGTAAATGTGAAGGAACTGTGGAGTGTTGAGTCATCTGCGTAGGAATGTATTGGATTATGAGTGGTAGATATGAGATCATTGGTATGAATGAGGAACAGAATTGGGGCCAAAACTGATCCCTGGGGAACACCAGCATTTATTGAGTGAAATTGAGAATAAAGGCCATCTACCATTACACGTATTTTTCTGTTATGAAGATAAGAAGAAATTAGTGGAACTAATGATGCAAGGCCGTAGTGTGACATCTTCGACAATAAGGATTGATGCCAGACTCTATCAAATGCCTTTGATATATCCAGTGCTATTGTATGTGTTTCACCATGTTGGTCTGTAGCTTGGTTGATTTAATGCGTAAGAAGGCAAAGCATGTCTGCAGTTGATCGACATCGTCTAAAACCATAATTGCCTATCACTGATTAATTTATTATTCTCAAGATGCTTAATTATGTGATTATTTAATATAATTTCAAAGACTTTACCAAGAGTGGAAGTTATAGCTATTGGTCTGTAGTTTGATGGATCTGAAGAGGCACCTTTTTTAGGAACTGGATGGATGTTTGCTTCTTTCCAGGGTACTGGGAAGCATGAGGTATGAGTACACAGACGGAAATTTTTTGCCAATACAGGAGCGAGCACCAAGGAGCAATTCTTAAGTACTATTGGAGGAATTTCATCTGAACCAGGAGCCTTATCTACTGAGAGATTCTGCAAAATAGTTTTGACATGTCTGGTGTGGATCTTAAGTGAGGGAATTTCAGGCGAATTAAAATTAAGTACAGGGACATCTTGATTTATTTCATCTAAGGTTGAGTTGGTGGAGAAAATATCCGCAAGAAGGTTAGCTTTACCTCGTGGGTCACTTACAAGATTGCCAGTCGGAGATGTTAATGGTGGAATGGATGAAGCAGTAGTGAAGTTGGATTTAAATGAGTTAAGAGTAGACCAAAATATTTTGTTATCATTTGGATTATTTAGAAGTTTATTTGCCTGCTTGTGGAGAAAGTTTGATTTAGTTAGGTTTAATACAGTTTTGGCATGATTTCTGATGTTTCTAAAGTAATTAAAGGCTTCATGAGTTTTTGATCTTGTGTATGCATTGTAGGCTATTGCTTTTTGTTCAGTTACTCTAGCACAATTATGGTCAAACCATTTAGGTGAATTAGATCTTTTACTGTACTTTTGATGAGGAATAAAAGTTTCCATTCCAATTTTTACAAAATTTTGTATGTGGCTCAAGGTGGAGTGTGCATCATTAGAAAAGAAAGAGGTCCAGGGAATATCAATAAAGAAACCTTGAAGACCCTCCCAGTCTGCCCTATCGTAATGCCATTTAGTCACCAAAACAGTTACAGAGTGGGAAGGTGTGGTAGGTGATAGACAGGTGGCCTGTATCAGACAGTGATCAGAAGATCCAAGCGGTGACCTCACTGTAACATCATAATTTTCTGAATTGGTTGTTAAAAATAAGTCCAGTAGGTGGGAATTATGATTAGGATTATCTGGTACACGGGTGGGTTGGTTGACTAGTTGAGTGAGATTAAATGAGTCTGCAAATAGCTCACATTCAAGACCAGCATCATCAGTCCTGGCTGAATGAGTGAGCCATTCAACATTATGGACATTAAAATCACCCAACACAGTGATTTCAGAAGAAACATTTAAGTTGAGGACACTGAGTTGTGAGGACAGAGAATCAAAAAGAATTTGCTCTGGAGGAGTATTTGGGGAACGGTAGATGCAACATATGTATTTAAATTTACCAGCAGAAATTAATTTGTATATAGAATAATCAAAATAGGGACAATTGAAACTAGTAACCTCCTCCAGGGCAATTTCAGATTTTGCGAAGCAACATACACCTCCTTTAGGTCTGAAATTTTGGAGCAGTTGATAACCTGGAAAATTAAATCTAGACGTGTCAGATGTGGATGTTACTTGAGTCTCTGTTAAAAAAAGGAGAGTAGGGGATTCTGCTTGAAGAAATTGGTGTACAGAATTGATGTTAGAGTGAAGTCCCCTTATATTGCTAAAGAAAAAGCTGCACCGACGAGCAGCTTTGGGACGTTGCAATGCTCTTGACACAGTCGCATGATGATGACCGGGAGGGCCCTGTGTCAATGACCCAACCCTGCTGGGGGTGGATATCCGAGGGACCACCAGGTTTGCTCTTAACAATTGTACTGCCATATTTATTGGGTAAGGTGTATGGTGTTACATGTATGATATGTAGTGGGAAGAGTAGTGTTTTATGGATAGAGGATAGCAATGTAGGGCAATGTCGTGAAGTTGGATGTGTATGTTATATAAAGAGGGTTTTCCTGATACCCCTGATGTGTGAGGCAGAAAGATATGTATCCAGCTACCAAGGCCTAGGAGAGAAAATGGAATTCAGGCTATTCCCTGAGTCTCCCGAAACCTTGGCGGTAGTACTTCCCTGGGCGGGGCTGCCTACCCCTACTACCTACATGAGTTGTTGACCAAGCAGTTAGACATGTTGGCTCCCACAGACATTCGAAAGTTGCAATTAGAGGATCCAGAGGTTTTGCAGTGTACCAATGGGGATGTGGAGTTAGAAGAAGATAGGGATGCAAAGGCAGGGGATTTTTTTTTCGTTAATGGAATTTTATACCACCGATATCAAGATCCTAAAAGGAACTGGGAGGGCAGATCAGGTACAGTTGACCAGCTGGTCGTGCCAGAGGGCTGCAGGGATAGTTTGCTTAGGTTGGCTCATGATTCTCCATTATCAGGACATTTGGGTGCCAAGAAAACGGTGGCGGCTTTGGGGAAATTGTTTTGGTGGCCGGGGATGAAGTCTCATGTGCAGTCATGGATAAACTCATGTGATATTTGTCAACGTGTCGGGAAACTGAACCAAGTTATTCCTAAGGCTCTGTTACACCCTATTCCTGTGATTGGGCCACCCTTTAGTAAAATTATTGTTGACATGGTTGGTCCACTCCCTCCCACTAAGGCTGGAAATAAATTGTTGTTAACCATAATGGATGTTGCCACTAGATACCCCGATGCATACCCTATGAAAAATGGAATGGCTACGACGGTAGTCAGTAACTTGTTGTGGTACTTCTCAAGGTACGGGTACCCGGAGGAGATTCAGTCTGATCAGGGATCTAATTTCACCTCCAACATGTTCAAGCAAACAATGCAACAGCATGGGATACGAGCAGTAGTATCGTCAGCGTATCACCCTGAGAGTCAAGGGGTGCTTGAGCGGTGGCATGCTACACTTAAAAGCATGCTCAGGTGTTATTGTGCTGACAACGGTATGGATTGGGATCTTGGATTGCCTTATGTGCTGTTTGCTGCTCGGGAGGTACCTGGTGAGAGCCTGGGATTTAGTCCAAACGAGCTGATTTTTGGACACCGTGTCAGGGGCCCCCTTAACATGCTGAAAGAAATTTGGGAGGGGACTGTGCAGCCTTGTCCATTATTAAAGTATGTGCTTGAAAGCCGTGAGCGCATGTAGTCCAGTAAATCTAGCAATCATTTAACTGGACCTAGAACAAATTGCAATAGAAGGTTTTTTGGCTTTAACTTGTTTATTAGGTCCCTCTGATGAACATATAAAAAGTCTCCAACTTTTGGACACTGGGAAAGTGGTTAATTTGCATAAATTCAAGATGGCCGCCGTCCAAAGCTTCAATTTACAGATAACTTTTTTCTGGTTGCTCCTAGACCCTATAAATGTATTACAAACCACGTTTTTTGGCTTTAACTTGTGTATTAGGTCCCTCTGATGAACATATAAAAAGTCTCCAACTTTTGGACACCTGGAAAGTGGTTAATTTACAGCCGAAAAACCTTACAGACAGGCTGAACTGTCTCTTTCACAAGGGGTGACACAGGCACTTTGTGCTTGTATGGGTTTTTTGACCTGTTGTCCCTCTTTTTTATAAAAAAAAAAGAAAAGAAAACCATGACATAGTATGACGTCATTCAGAGCCAATTATGTAATTCATGATAGGAGTTCGTATTCACTTGGATCATCGGTGCTTGCATCAAAGTTGCTATTTTGACAGAGTCCTTTACATTGACCACATGCACTGGAACATTCAAGCTCATTCCGTTTGCAACTACAGCGTTGAGTGTCACAGTTGCCCTTACACTGACATCTGACCAATTTCAGTAGTGAATCAGGAGCCACTGGCGAATCCATCGTCTTCGGTTCAAGCTGTCCCTTCCGCAGACACCAGCCCCATTTCTCGGGGTCCACACAGTTCCCCATCCATTCCTGGACCTGACAATAAACTCGGAACGAGTGGTATTTGGCTGCATCGGTTGTTGGGGGAAGGCTGTGAACTTCAATGGTAGTTGAACTTTTTGCCACCTTGTTGCAAAACTTTGTCTTTCGCAGTCCGTCAAGGGTGTCATTTCCTTTTCCCCCGTACAAATAAACCAAGGCCTTTTCACCAGCTGATGATATCGCGTCTTTACTTCCACTTTGGCAACAGAATGCTTCTATACATTTCAAGAAACCGTTGTCGTCCCTCACTTTCCTCAAGGCAGCCCCTTTACCAATACCATACAGTCGTGAGGTTGTGTCACATCCACAGAGTGCATGGACAACTGGCAGGACACGACAGATGCTTTCACCGAGAGCTTCTGCTACTGAGTTAATATGCCAACATTTCCCACCTTCCTTGCTCGACTTGAAGTACAAATCATTCATCCCTCGTTCCGCATAATGACACAACAGCACCAACAAGTCTGTGTCCTCACCTATCACATATGTCACGGTTTCCCTTGCATGCTCAATTCCCTTCTTCGCAATCATGACATCTGCATCTGCTGGCGAATTGACACAGTCAATTCCATTTGCCTTGAATGTTTCACACAATAAGTCAATGAAGTTTTGCTTATTGTCCGAGTTTGACAAGAAGTTTTCCTTTTTTGACCGAAGGGGCATGGTTGGAGTGAACATCACCTTTTGACCAAAGACTCCTTTTGATCGTCGATTGTGTGTCATGTCCTTGGTAGTAGGTCCTGATTTATAACCGTCGAATACAACCACCGGGTTGAGAAAGTTTTTGGAAACATGCTTCATGTACATGCTTGCAATGTCCTCAAATGTGTCACCCTTCTTCCATGGAATCCTTTGCAATAAAGAACCACCATCCAGAACATGGGTCACAGTCCTTTCTTCCTCAAATGATTCCAATGACGACTTGGGAACAACAGCAGCTATCTCATCTCCTAGCTGTGGTTTATTGGCTTCCCTGAGCCTCCCCCACTTATCGAACAGAGCAGTAGGGTAGCTAGACAACTCATACGCAAAGACCTCTTCAACACCTAAGTCCCTGTTATTAGCAAAGATGAGGAGCCTCTAGAAAAGGAGCTGTGGGTCGATTGGTACTTTTTCAGCACTGATTGTAACCTTTGCACCCAACGACTCAACTTGATCTTTCTTCCTAAATGAAAAGTCAAAAGCATTGCTACCTTCCATCTTCTGCACAATGTTCATACCAACCTCATACAGTAAATGAGGATTGGCCGAGGCTGGTCCTGTCACACCGTTGGCAATATTCCTGAGTTCATTTGATTCTTGAAATGGATCATAATCCTTGAAGAATGCGAGAACCTTCTCTGTGTCCTTCCTATCTCGTTCACGCCTTGCTTCAGTCATTTCTTTGTGCTGCTCAGAGATGTGGAAATGCTTCCCTGTCAGTTCTTGCATAACTTCACTCACCTCAGCGCAGGCTGGCATAGCAAGTAACCAGCGCAGGCGTTGCGTTTCCTCCATGCCCCTACCACGTGTCAATCCACCATTCGTTTTCAAAGAGCGCATCAAAACCTGCTCTATAACCAAGTCGCTTGGCAGTCCTGCCCACAGCCGATCACTTCGGCAGATCACAAATAGACCGGAGTTCAATTGACAGAACATGTCTGGGTTGAGCTGCTCAAGTTCAATCATGTCTTGAATATACACATGGGCTGACTTGGCATAATTGTTATGACCACACGCTGCAAAGTACGGCAACATCTCCTGGAGTGTTCCGAGGTACAGTAGGAAATCGCCCATTCTCAGTGCCCTCAGGAAGCGACGCAGCAGGTCAATCATGTCCATGTATTGAATCCATAGCTTTCCCATCTTATGCTCTGCTAAGGAGCTCTTCTCAGCTTTAAGTTTTTCAGAAATTCTGTTGAAAACGTCTTTACTGCAGACTTCATCCGGTGAAACGTCTTCACGCAACAGCTTATCCAAAAGATCTGCAGCCTCCTGGAAGTCCTTGCATGCGTCACTTTCCTCATCTACCATTGAGAGGTTGACACCGTATGCCCTGCCTAACACAATCGAACTCAAGGCTGTGTCAACCAAGAAGTGGCCTCTGATTGCTCGTGCATAGGCTTTCCCATTCAGCATTTGGGTCACAGCATTTTCAGCGTATATAAGTTCCAAAACCTCCTTAAGCCCAGATGCTTCCATAACATGGCCCATGCATCCCAAAAAGCTCATCACAGAGTGAAAGCCACCAAGGTTCAAAACAATGGGTTTCAGTTCGCTTCCTTCCTTCTCATGAACAATGATCGTCTTCGCTTTCCAATAAAGCGGTTGGTCGAATGTCAGCATTGGCGTCGTTCCCTGGCGATGGCTTTCCGCAGCAACGAAGTGAAGTGTTGAGTAAATACAACTCATGTCCGTAGGGTCCATGTCAATCATGGGCAAGAAATGGACGGATGATTTCCCTGGGTGTGGTCCATGGCACACACTCTGCATTAAGCCGGACCAGCCTGGTCGTTTTGGTCGAAGCAACCATGACGTTTTCCACAGTATGTCCAGATTTTCAAGCTTGTCAGATGCTGAAATGGGGTCAAGCTTTCTAAATTCGAGAGGCCCACCCTTCTTGCGAACACTGCGGTAGTATTTGATTTCAATTTGAGCTGCCGTGAAGTTGTTTTCAGGTGACTGCAATCTTGGTATTGATATTGTGTCTCTTACTTCAGGGGTGACAGCAACAATTATACCCATACCATGGTATGTTCCTCGCCCATCAAGCGTACGCAAGTTGTGATCAACATTGTCTGCAACGAACTGTCCAAACCTGCCTGCAGTGGATATGTTGGTGCCCCTGAAATTGGCAGCACACTTCGAAAACCTCAAAACTTCTGCGTAAGGCAGACAGAAGCCGTGGCTGTGTAAACTGTCCACAAGAAAGCGGGAACCAAAGTGCTGGTGCATTTGAACCGCCAATCCATACTGAATGGGTGCTACAATGGCCCTTGGTCTGGTAAGTTGCACGATACTTTGTCCAATTGATGCAACTTCAAGATCACATGACTTGCCACTGAACGTCTCTTGCAGCAATATACGAAGGGACTGCGGAACGTACGCCACATTCTTTTCCAGCGACCGGAGTTCAGAAGGATCTGGATAGAAATCTCTACAAGTATCAATGTTCTTTATATCTGCTTTGATCAACCGTGCCGCAGCCCTGACTATCTTTCTTTGTTCTGCTTCCTCATCATCAGTCTGTGGTGAGTCTTTGAATTGTTGCAAAATCTTTGCAGCACTTTCTTTGACAGTTACAACATCGCTGCGTCCATGCACGTTACTAATAACCAGTTCATCCCCAAAATATGAAATAAGTTTCTGTTTCATGTATTTTACACTATACGCTTCAACATCAGGGCACAACTGGGACATTCTATCAACGAGATCAACCACTGTAGTCTGTTCATCATCATTGCCACTGACTAGGTCCTCGATTGCGAGTAGAAATGCTTCGTCTCGTGAGGCATCTACTTTGCGACCCTTGCGAGGAGGTTCACTGTCTGCGGAATCACGATATTTGGAGGGGATCTGCCTATGTGTCTGGAAATTTGAGCTGCACTGCTTGTGATATATTGCGTCAGCTGCTGGAAGATCGCGTGCAAAGTTAATTCGGCCTCTAACAGTGTCAGCCCACTCATCAGCCCTGGCATCACATGCAGAAAGTATTGTCCTTTGAAAGTTGAAGGTGCGTACTGGATACACTTCTTCTGAATCATGCTTTGTGTCCAAATAGATTTTTGTACCACAAAAAAAGCAGTTCTCTGTAAAACAAAAGTCTGGTGTCTGAGAACGAAGAGCAGGTTTTTCAGGACGTTTCTTCTGCTTCCCAGGAATTCTATTTGGCTTCGTATTGACATGCTTCTTTCGGCAATCAATGTGCACCGTTTGGCCCTCGGACACGGTAATTGATGGCGTTCCACGTTCAGTACTGGCCTTGTTGATAGTATCTGCTCCCTTCGCCCTCAGCTTGACTGTTTCTCCTTCGTCTAACGTGTTTGAGCAAATGCCGCAGGGATTATGCACCACCTCTTCTTCCATGGCTTCGGTAGATGTCGCACCAATCTGTTGAAACAAGAAACAAGATGATGGGATTAGTATAGGCCTAGGCAAAATGTAATAGACAATAATGTGCAGTAAAGGTAGGGCTTGACCTAGAACAAATTGCAATAGAAGGTTTTTTGGCTGTAAGGTATTTTGGCTGTAAATTAACCACTTTCCAGGTGTCCAAAAGTTGGAGACTTTTTATATGTTCATCAGAGGGCCCTAATAAACAAGTTAAAGCCAAAAAACGTTGTCTGTAATACATTTATAGGGTCTAGGAGCAACCAGAAAAAAGTTATCTGTAAATTGAAGCTTTGGACGGCGGCCATCTTGAATTTATGCAAATTAACCACTTTCCCGGTGTCCAAAAGTTGGAGACTTTTTATATGTTCATCAGAGGGACCTAATAAACAAGTTAAAGCCAAAAAACCTTCTATTGCAATTTGTTCTAAGTCCAGCCCTACTTTGACTGGTCTAATGCTTAAGAGTCTGGAGATGGCAGGTAGAAATTTGACAGAATCACAAGCTTTGATGAAGGACAGGTATGATCGCAAAGTGAGGCTCCGGAAGTTCACTGTAGGACAAGAGGTATTAATTTTGTTGCCTTTGGTTGGTAACCCCCTCTCTGCGAAGTACACTGGACCTTATAAAATTGTAGAACAAATTTCAGACTTAGATTACCTTGTTGCCACTCCAGACAGGAGGAAAAAGAACCAGTTATGTCACGTGAACCTTATTAAAGAGTATGTGAGGCGCCCCTCTGAGCCTCTCACTGTCCCTGTGTTGGCTTGTTGCGGCCGTGGTGGAGAAGGAGAGGGGGACAGTCAAGCTTCAGAGGAGGATAGCTGGGATCAACATGTTTAAGCGGATCAGTGGGCGGGGAACTGGAGCCTAAGGGCTGACGAGGCTATAGCTCATTTGCCTGAGCCGCAGTTTGATGCTATCCGTCAGTTGTTCGGTTCATACCCCACTGTATTTGCTGAACACCCAGGCCTCACTACTCAGGCTATGCATGATGTTGACGTGGGGGACCATATACCCTTTAAGTCAATCCCGTACCGTGTGCCCCCCATAAAACTACCAGCTCTGAGGGATGAGTTGGAGTATATGCTTGGTAGAGGGTTGATAGAGAAAGGCACAGTTAAGTGGACTTCCCCCGTAACATTGCAGCCTAAGCCAGATGGCAAGGTACGCTTTTGTATTGATTTCCGTAGGTTAAACGGTTTGACTCCAACTAACCCATATCCTCTTCCTCGGGTTGATGATAGTGTTGACAAAATTGGTAATGCTCGTTTTTTGTCTAAAGTAGATTTAGTAAAAGGTTACTGGCAAGTACCTTTGTCCGAGCGTGCTAAAGAGGTATGTGGTTTTGTTGTGGACGGGAGTACCTACCGGTGCAATGTTATGCCTTACGGACTTAAGAATGCACCAGCAACGTTTCAGAACCTGATGAATGAAATTGTAAAGGACATTCCAAATTGCACCGTATATTTGGACGATGTAATCATTTATGATGACGACTTTGAGAGCCATTGTGAGCACCTTGAGAACTTGTTCCGGAAACTTAGTGAAGCAGGTCTGGTAGTAAATTTGTCAAAGTGTGACTTCGTAAAAGCCACTGTGCAGTACCTTGGGTTTGTAGTGGGAAGGGGACAGGTGTGCCCTCCTCAGAACAAGGTACAGGCTATCAATAAATTTCCGCACCCAACAACCAAGAAGCAGATTATGAGATTCTTGGGTATGATAGGCTACTACAGACGCTTCATAAAAGGTTACTCAACGGTATTGGCACCTCTCACAGATTTGTTATCTAAAGACAAAAAGTTTTTGTGGGCACCTGAGTGTGAAAAGGCTTTCACTTTGGTGAAACATTTGCTATGTACTCACCCGATACTCAGGGCCCCAGACTTTAACAGGCCTTTTCAGCTGGCAACAGATGCTAGTGGTGTAGGGGCTGGTGCCGTCTTGCTACAGACAGACAATGAAGGTGTGGAACACCCAGTAAGTTTCTTTTCTAAGAAGTTCAATGCTGCACAAAAGAACTATTCTACAATAGAAAAGGAATTACTGGCGATTGTGCTGTCGCTCAGGCACTTCGAGGTGTATGTTCCAGCCTATGGCCCAGTCGTGGTTATCTACACTGATCATCACCCTTTGAGATTCCTGGATCAATTTCACAATCGCAATATGAGACTGACCAGGTGGTCTTTGATGTTGCAGGAGTATAACCGGGACATCCGTCATATTGCTGGATGTGACAATGTGATCGCGGATTGTTTATCAAGGGTGGATGATCAGTCGTAGGCTATCACAGGTGTGTGGGTTTGAGTGGAGGAAAATAGGCTGCCCTTATAGTGCAGCCGGGAAAAACATATTAAAATATAAAAATCATATAAAAACTTTTTCTTTTGATATAGGTAATCGTATAAGTTTGTCATAGCCTATAGAGTTTGAGTAGTCCACAAACTATCAAATGGCTGAGCTGCTGTAAGTTCGCTCTGGGAGCATGATATTGTGTCTTTTTGCTATTGTTGGGAGGAGTTATAAAATGTGATTTTTTTTTTAATAATAAGATGTGTTTTGGTGATAAACTCAGCTTTGTTTTAGTGTCATGCGGTCGCTGGGTGTGAGGGGCTTGATGGGGTTCTGTGTTTGTCAGATTTTAGCTCAGGGTTGAGCGAGTAAAATCTTGGGGGAGGTGTGACGCATGTCCACGTGTGAGCATGCTGTACAGAATGCCTAGTCATGCCCCACTCTCGCTAGGATCGTCAGGGCAGGAACTTTGGCTGTAGTCTATGTAGAGTTTCCTAACTTAGTTCATGTGAGCCGTTGTACTATAAGTATTATGAATATGTATTTTGTTTTCATCTGAGTCAACGAGTTCTATTTTATATCATTAGTTATAAGTATTGTGTGTAAAACTTATTTGTAATGATGGGAAGAGAAACAGCCACAGTTGGGGGTCAGTGGGTGTGCCAGGCGGGAGGTGGGCCTAACTCACTCGCATTTCTCCCTCCCTCAGTGCTAGGGGAGCCTTTGTGTATCCCAGAGGAGAGAGAGAAGTTACGTAATGGTTGTCAGTGGGCGGTCCTTAGTAGTTCACGTTGGGCTCACTAGAGGGCCGGGTATAAAAGGGAAGTCTAGCCATTTTTTCATCAGAACTCATTAGGCAGAGCGACTTCTCATTTCCCTTGCTAACTATATATATTCTTCTGACTGATGGGAACTTTCTCTACTACCTTACATTCTTATCTCCTCTTTTCCCTGCCCTGTTTAACTTCCATGGTCCCGTTGGTGCAGAGCTAGTCAACCAACGTATTATCGCTTGAGTTCTCACGAGATACTTGCCTATTAGATAGCCTATTTTGGAAGGGTTGACTTAGAATAGGATTGATTTATGTTTGTTGCACTTGTATATGCATTTCCCTGTGTGTTATTATTATTATTCCTGTTTTCTGCTAGTCTAGGTAATGCTAGACTGGGGTAAGGCTTTTCTGTGTTACGAGTTGTTATTTGATGCAGTGGTTAAGCGATAAACCTGCATACTCGTTTCGGTTCAGTGAAGCCTAGGTTGTCTTCGCGGCTGACTGTGTTGAGTTAATAATTTACAGTGCGTGAGGGCAAGAGCCTAACCACACTGTATTTTATTAACAGTTTGTTTTTACTTTGTCAAGGAGCCGGGAGAAAACCAGATACAAGGGATCTGGATTTCTCAAAGTGCACTTGTTAGTTTTAACGTAATACTTTAAACAGTCGTGAGAACTTCGCTAGGCTACGAGCCGTTTTTGCTCAGTCACTGCTACCTTTTTGCCTACAGTACCCCAGCTAGACTTTACTCGATTAGTAGATACAGAATAGTATTGAAGCTTTCCTTATGTATGATATTGTTTATGCACTATTGATTTCATGTGTTGCAAGCTTGGCTACTTTAGTGATTAGTGGCCCACGAGCACAATCCGAGTAGGCTATTGCCGTTGCATTTGCGGAGTACTTCCATGTTTAATGTTTGCCATTTACTATTGCATATTCTTTTAATTATTCTTATGCCAATTTAAGCCTTTAATAGTATTTAATTGCCAGTGTTTTTGCTTATTGAATTACTGTTCAAAATCCGATACGTACTTCTTACGAGCATCCGAGAAGCATCTAACTTTTTTCAGAAGATTCCTTGCTCGATGGACTATTAATTAACGTAACGTAATAGTGCCGATCCGAAGTAGAGGGTGGAGGACTTCTTAAGTTCATAGTCAAGGGTGGATTACTTCGGCTTCGGCCAACACTATTCTTTGGTGTTGTTGTTTCTTACTTCATTGTTTGATTGTTGACCAGACTAGATAATTCCTGTCTCTTTATTAGTCTGTTGTTGAACACTAGTACCGAGTTCTTGTATACCCCGTTATAGCAGATTGAACTCTGGAGGGTATTGGTGTTTTTTGTTCGGCTGGCAGTACTCAGGGGTTGGGATCGCGTGTTTCCGTTGTGGCAGCGAGCCGTATTCAAGTCCTGATTGAGAGCCCTTGTGTACCCGAGTGCCAGTTCGTAACAAGTTGAGAAGATCATTTATGAAAATTAGAAAAGAGAATAGGAGATAGGACAGAACCCTGAGGAACACCGGAGTTGATAGGATGAGGAAATGAGCGATGGCCGTCCACAACCGCAGCTATGGAACTGCCGGAAAGGAAATTAGACAAAGGCACAGATGGAGGGACAGAAACTGAAGGAGGGCAGTTTGGAAATTAAAGATTTGTGCCAGACTCTATCGAAGGCCTTCGATATGTCTAGTGCAACAGAAGAAGTCTCACCGAAGTCCAGAAAGTTGAATGACCAACTGTACTGTGTGTGTACGTACTAATTTCGTGAGACACTGTCATATGTCGTCACTTGGTCAAGAAATGTCGGTGTGATATCCAGATATAGTCTGTGTGGGTACGTGGTGTTCGGTCTGGCTACTACGTGATGACTACGAGCTGGTCTCTCTCACAAGTCGTAACGATTTTTCTCGTGGAGATGTGGCACGACTTCCAATGGCATGCCGCGATGCCACCTAGACGCCACACAGTAATGAAAGCATTCGGTATGTATTTATTTACAACGACATGCAATGACAAAAAGTCAGGTCACGACTCAGCACAAGATTTTTAAAAATGTCCTGGTCTTCGACATCATGCGAGACTGCCAGACATGAAAGAGACGTTGCGTATTTAATTACGACATCATCACAAGACAAAAGTCGGGCCATGTCGCCGTTCAAGTCGTGAATGTGTAAGGGGGCCTTTAAGCCACTTTCACACATTCACGATGTTGGTCCCGATGTACCCCGGTTTGAATAGCGGGACACAACGTGGTGCAATCCCCAACGTGTGTCGGGGTCGTCGGGGAGCGTCGTGTTACCCGCGGTGCGGGACGTGGCAAATCGGGCTTGGCCACCAAAGTTTTGGATTTGTTCAAAAATTTCGCACGATGGACTTTTGGCGTGGTACCATCGGGTAACGTCGGGTACAACGTGTCTGTCGTCGATGACGTGGGTCTGGCGTGTCTGCATCAGGTTCCATCGGCATCAACCTGGCGGCGTCGGGATATAAATAGTTATAATATATTACAGTAAAAGTCATGTAATCCGAATGGCAGCGGACCGACAGTGCTTCGGATTAGTGGAGTATTCTGACAACACTATAAATACGCACATGATGAATAAATAAAGACCTGATATGGTATAGGCCTATGCCGTATATACCGTATATAATATTCCATAATCAACTTGTATCAAACGAGTAAATAAGTTCAAATGAAAAATCAGTGTACCGGTATGATTACCGAAACACGTGTGTGTTAATTGTCGAGTGCGTGTGTGTGTGTTATTGTTCTTGTGTGGCTATATCGACCGCCACTGATATGCAATAAATGTTATTATAATTATGCTCTATGGAATTGAATTTCATTTTACCTAATACAGTAGTGTTTATAATAGTAAAAGCCAAAGGAAATACTAAGTGTTATTGATTAATTTAACACAAGGTAGTGTTTGTGTGGGTGGATTGGTTTAGATAGAGGAGATTGTTCCTGTGTTTTCGACGATTGCATCCTTACACAAGCTATGTTTATATCAATCCTTTTGCACAAGATAGGTTTATATCAATACATTTTACCTTCCACAATTAGAGAAAATATGATTCATCACGAAGTGTAGCCTACCTGTGGAGATTAAACGCACTGTTATATTATATACTATATGAGATATACCGATACTGGTATATCGTTTTTTTATCGTTATTTTTATTTTCATACTAAATCACAGTATTTTTTTCCGCTGAACATGATGGCGGTGTTTAGAATATGCTATCATCAATATTGGATTTTATAGAAATAAATCTATAACGATAGTTTTTTGTTTTTATAGAATCCCAGCCGCACCAAAATATTCGCTCTCAATTGGTTTTCACCCATAATAATTGTTTTTTATATTTAATTTGTTTGATGAACGGCAAGAGGAAAGGTTATTATATAAGATTTCAACAAAACAATAAATAAAAATAATAATATATGGAATTTCACCGTAGGTGAAGGTTACTGTTCAGTCCGCCCATACTTTCCCTCCCCATTTTCACCGATAATATGTGGGACAATGAATATTCTGTAAGCAAGTGATATATAGGATTTTTCATTAGCTTTCTAATGGTATATATATGGCCAATGTTCGATCAAAACTTTTATTTTTCCTGAATATTTTTTGTCCGTCGCCGCTGTCACCCACTGGTAAATATTTTCGCTTCACTTCATGGTCTATTTTCATATAATTTAACGTTCGATACAGTTTTTAGATATAAATTTCGTATATCGGCAATGAATACAGATTGTTATTTACGAAGAACCAGCTCTCTACGACAAAAACTTGATTTTATATACAAAAATTCATACGCCTATACATTACAAAGAAATAATTCGACCTTATCTTACCTTAATCTTGACCGTTGAACGTAATACCTTTAACACCATATGTATTGACGTTAGAGATTAACACAGGATCACCGGGGTCTGCAGAGCGCTGATTGGCCCAACCCGGCTGATCCCCCTTCACACCCAACCCTTCTCGTCCATATGCTTATCCAATTTTATCTTAAACCTCCCTACCGTTTTTAATCCCACTATAGCACTTGGTAGTCCATTCCACCCATCTACAACTCTGTTACCAAACCAATATTTGCCTATATCTTTTCTGAAAGGAAATGTATCTAATTTGAAACCATTGGTACGAGTTCTTTCGCTATCACTGAGCTTTAGTACATTTGTCATGTCCCCTTTGTTAATCCCACTAACCCACTTGAACACCTCTATCATATCCCCTCTAACTCTGCGTCTCTCTAACGAATGTAAACCTAATTTCTTCAACCTTTCTTCATACGGAAGATTTCTAATATTATGGATAATTTTTGTCATTCTACGCTGAACTCTCTCCAATGAATCTATGTCCATTCTGTAATAAGGACACCAAAATTGGACAGCATCATCCATATGGGGTCTCACTAATGACAAGTAAAGTTTTAAGATAACATCAGCAGTTCTGTTACTCACACTCCTAGAAATAAACCCGAGAATCCTGTTTGCCTTATTGCGAACGCTTATACACGGTTTTCTAGGCTTCAAATCATTGCAAACAAACATACCTAGATCTTTCTTGCAGTCTGAATTTTCTAATTCTAAATTAGCTAGTTTATATTTAACATTTGTTTGCATCTTCCCTATCTTTAATACCTTGCATTTGTCAATGTTAAACTTCATCTGCCCATTTACTGACCATTCATGTAAGGTATATAGATCCCTTTGGATGCACTCTATATCGCTATCTGAATCAATTGATCTCCCCATTTTAGTATCGTCTGCGAATTTACTTATCCTACTAGTTATACCTAAATCTAGGTCATTTATGTATATAAGAAACAACAGGGGACCTAATACCGATCCTTGGGGGACACCACTTTTGACTGCTCCCCACTCTGACTTGGTACCATTTATGCTGACTCTGTTTCCTACCAATTAGCCATGACCTAATCCATCCCAACAACGACCCTCCTATTCCATGTGCCTCAACCTTTCTCATCAATCTCTCATGAGGGACTCTGTCGAAAGCTTTACTGAAATCTAAATATATAATATCATATGACTTGTCACTATCTACTGCTTCATATACCTCTGAGAAAAAGCTAAGCAAATTAGTAAGGCAAGAACGTCCCTGAGTGAATCCATGCTGAGAAGAATTTATTAAGTTAAATTATACTAAGTGGCTTCTAATTTTCCTAGCAATAATAGACTCTAGCAACTTTCCTATGATTGATGTGAGACTAATGGGACGGTAATTGGATGCTATCGATTTATCACCTTTTTTGAAGATCGGAACTACATTTGCAAGCTTCCAAGCTTCTGGAACTAAACCTGTTTCTAATGACTTGTTAAATAAAAATGCTAATTGGCTACTTAACTCATCTCTGCATTCTTTTAATACTCTAGCATATACCTCGTCAGGACCAGGCGATTTTTGAGGTTTCAGTCTGTCAATTTCATATGTTCTAAAATACCATATTCAGGTTTACTAAAGCACAAAGTAAATAGTGGCAAATCCTAGTTTGGTAAAAGTTATAGAAATGTGGAATAGGTTACCTAACACCATAGTAGGATTACAAATGATAGAAAGCTGCAAACTAAAAATAGATGGCATATGGACGATATGGGTTGGGTGTGAGAGGGATCTGTCTTGTGTGGCCATTCGGCTTTCTGCAGACTCTGTCTTATGTTTTATGTACAATATATTTACGAGTACAACATACTTGTTCTGTTATTAAAATCAAGTTGACTTACCCTTAAAGGAAAGTACTGTATTATTACTCTACCCTTTTGTCTACCATTTTTATACTCTAGTATTCTCAGTAATACATAGGCTATATTTACAATTGCCATAATTTGCTTACAAAAAATACTGTAAATGAACAACAATTGTCACACACACACTTAATACTAATAATAATGCAATGTGGGACATAAAGTGAAAAACAAAGAGGTATAATATTATGCTAACGAATAAGTGGAGGAGCGCGGTGGTCAGTCGACCTCGTACTACGTCACGTGTGTAGACCGAGCGTATTTTGGTAATTACCCCGGCCGACCTGGTGTATATGGATCTTGCATGTGCTCACTCCAGCCTGCCAAATTTACGATACTGTTTACATCCACTCTTCCCAATAAAACCCCTATTCATCCTTTATGTAATTATATACTCCTATCGTACCTCATAATCCTTATCCCCCACATGATTGAAAATAAATTCATGATTTAATTCCTATACATAAGGAAAGATTGTGTCGAAATGATACGTGTTTCTAATTAATCGTCTTTTATTTAAAGGCCCAGGTGCCGGATACTCAAAACTGTCCTAACTTGAGGCACTTAGGACTTCCTAACTGACTTAGGGCGCCCTAAGATATGAACAGGTTAGGACAACTTCCCTAAGATATGAACAGGTTAGGACAACTTATCTCGTGTCTTAAGTTGTATACTCAAACAAAATTTAGGATGTCCTATCCTGTTCCTAAATCTTCTAGGGTACCCTATGTTGTTCAGCCAATCACGGGGCTCCTTATATCCCATTGTTTGGGTGGATCAACCAATCACGGGACATTAATATCAGCTGATCAAAATAAACAAACGCCACTGTGGCAGAGAGAGCTAACCAACTGTTGTATTACCATATTTTGTGCTTATGTATCTCTATACATAAAATAAATAGTGCAATATCCTATAATTGACCCCTAACAAAGGCCCATTTACATTCTTTATTGTAGGTCTATAGGCAATTAGATTCTGCTAGGTTATATTTTCCCATGAACTCAATTTGTGTACAGTAGTTTGCAGCGTATTAGGCTAGGCCTAGTCCAGATTAAGTTAGGATAGGCTATTTTCCCAGAAGTTCCATTTATAGTTTGTCACTAGGTTAGGGTAGGGAAAGTAGAATTTTTCCCCCTGATGGCAATATTATGATGATAATAAGTCATGGAGAGTGAGGGGGCCAAAGCCCCCCTTAACCTATTCTTGTATTCCACGGCAGTCAAACTAGACGGGGACGTGATCTTGAGCATGCGATCATGAATTCCGAGTAGTTTAAACAAGGCAGGCGATACGCCCGAATTACTCCATCCTTACCTTACCAGTTACCTAGGGTAGGTTAAAGTAAGATAGCCTAGTTAGTTTTTTTGGTAAAAGTTGTGTTAGCGGGTGTACCGCCCGCTTTGTTTACATAGTCGCACACTCGCAGTTACATTTGCGTCTAATTTGACTGCTGTTATTTGCCCCTGCTGGTAATAGAGCCGTATATGAGGATGATATTAAGTCATGGGGGGTGAGGGGGACAAAGCCCCCTCACTAACTAATGTCTCTATAAATCAAACAAAGTATACAATGTATCAAAAAGTCTCTCTAGGCCTAGACACCATGCTGTATATATTATTTATATGTGCTTTTTTAATACCACATTTCCCGATCTTCATAGGCTATAGTCCTCCCCACTAGGCTAGAATTAGGGTTGTATCTTAATATTCATGGAAAATGGATAACAATGCATGCAATTGCATAATGAAACAACTAACTCATGATTAGAATCGTAAAAGGTAGGCCAAGTAATGATTGTAAATTAATAATATATATAAGCTTAGCCTAATTTGACCTAGGCTGAACTCAATATCCACCACCCAAAAGGCCAAAACCCCAGTATGAAGTTACCAATAGCCTATGCTACTTCAAAAAGGTCATGAGCCCCCAAATCCAGTATATTGAGTACATAATTATTACATAAGTAATTCCATTATTGAAAGGGTTAATCAAGTAAAATCACAGAATCATAGGCTTGGAGAGTATCCTTTTATTTAGCTGTTTACATACATTCTCTCAAGCCTTAAGAAGCGACCAAAACGGTATAAGACCACTAGTTCCATTACAAAATGTTACGGTGTAACTATTTATTACACCAGTTATTTCCATAGCCTCCTTAAATGACGATTACAATAGGCTAGAGTCACTTTGAGGCCGGCCAATGTTTGGAGGTAGCCTACACCCTAAATAACGGCTCCCACTATCAATGTTTTCCGCTGTTGAGTGTCCTAAGTCGAGTTAGAGTAGCCCCCGACCTACCCTAAGTCAGGACATCCTAACTGTTCACAAAATGGCTGCCCACAGCTTCTGAGTATGCCATCTTAACTTGTTTTGAGTATAGCGTCATAAGCGTACTGGAGCAGTTAGGGCGCCCTAAGTGAGATAGGACGAGATAGGATGTCCTAAATAGTTTTGAGTATTCGGCCCCAGGTTATATTTCCTTGGAATTGCGTAATGTCCGAAGTGTCTCAATCCTGGCGTTATCTTGTAATCACCGTGGTATCCCGTATTCTTTTAAAGTTTTACTCATGTACTCGTGTGTTAATTAATTATCGTTTGATAAATATAATTATTAAGGTGGCTTTATGCATTTGTTAACTAGGGCATGTATTAAGGGATGTTATGCTTAGAGTTAGTTTGTCTTTGTTAGTTTGTTAAAGGATATAGGAGTAAATTAGAGAGACTGGGGGATAGATTAATCATATTTAATGTCTTCTTGCTCCGCCTCCACACTTCTCCTTCCCTCCCCCTCTCTCATTCCGCGCGGAGTCTAGATTGAATAGTGAGTGCAGCGGTTTGTTTTTTTGTATATTTTGTTAATTTGCACGCGGTGACTTGGTGTTTTTGTAAAAGTAGACGATTATATATTGCAGAGCTTTGGCGTAGGAAGTCATAATGGCATGCACTAATTTTCACCAGGGTATATTGAGAATCTTCTTAACCTTGAATTCAGACAACATTTCTTCCGTTCATTTTGTGGTGATGCCTCCAAAACCTTTCAATATAATTTGTTTATATATTTTGTCTTAAGAAACGTAAAATTGGACAAATATAGTTATATACATTTTGTCTGTATATATTTGTTCATAGTGTAAAGTTAATATTTATTATTTGTATAGTATATATATATATATATATATATATATATATATATATATATATATATATATATTCTCTTTTAAACAGACGAGGTTAAAGGCAACAGCGGTTTCAGCATTCAGTATTTTATTGTTACAGCTTTCAATATTTCTAACAATTTTCCTCTGGGGTTCAGAGATGAGGTACAACAGGTTAGCAAAATTCATGGTGGATCCAACGTTTCACAAGTAAACATCTTGCATCTTCAGGGAATGGGCAGGTAATGATTAGAATAAGGACAAAGCAACATATTTATACAAAATTCGAGGATCAAGAATAGGTAGGTGGGCGGAGCTACTGGGTGTGGGGTGGCTGTTCATTGGTGGAAGGCAGTCTATTCGCGAGACGGGCACTAAATCTTATCGGTGGTTGGTTGTTGGCTGTGGGAGGCTGTGATTGGTTGGTGTTGTCAGTAGTGTGCTGATCGCGGAAAGGTACGGGAGGGGGGCACAGGGCGAGAGGAACGAGGGCAGTATGCCTGTAGCGCTTGCCTGAAGGAAGAATTTGAAGGTCTTGTGTTTGGTTGTTGATGCTGGGGTTGAGCGTTTGGATATATAGAGCTTCTAAAATAGCTAGTCTTCTGGGGTCTGATTCTTTGTCGAGTATGGTAGTTTGTTTGTCTAGGTCGGCGCGAGTTAGGGCAAGATGGTGGGGGGCTTGATAGTGATCTTTTATAGCGCCAGATTGAAGGTGGAGGGTTAGTCGACGGGAAAGGCGAGTCTGTGTCATTCCAACATAGGATAGGGGTCCACAGTCCCCAGAGGTGCAAATATGCTGGTATATCACATGATCGTCTTTCGGTTGGTTGGTGGAAATGGGGCGGTTACGGAGGACAAGGTTGGAGGTCTTAGGAGATTTGTAGTAAATAATGAGTTTTATTTTATTGTCAGGGTTGGTGGGGAGGACGTTTTTGTGAATTATTTCTTTCATAATGGATTCGTCTGTTGTGTGGTCGGAAGATATGTAGTTTCTGTAGAAAAATGTAATGTCATTGGCCGGGTTGGTGCTAGGGGGGTCTTGTTTGTACCATTTTTCTAGGTGGTGGTTGATGGCATTGGTGACGTCAGTGTTGGAATACCCATTGTTGACTAGGACCTGGGTGAGCCTTTCCAATTCATTGTGTGTGTCATTCCAGGTGGTGCAATGGGTGAGGGCTCTCCTGACATAGGCGGCGATGGTGGACTGATGGTATCGTTTAGGGCATTCACTTTCCCCATTAAGACATTGGCCATTGTTAGTAGGTTTGGTGTACACTGTAGTTTTGAAGCCGTGGTCGTGGAGGGAGACAAGGAGGTCGAGGAAGGGTAGATGACCATCGGTGGTTTCTTCGTATGTGAAGTTGAGTCCGGAGGCGGCCATTAAGCGCTGCTGGAGGTCCCTGAGTTCGTCCAGGTCCTTCACCCGCACGAAGATATCATCGATGTACCTGCAGTAGACAGTCGGCCGGTGGGCAGCCAGGAGTTCCTCTTCGATAGTTCCCATGAAGAAATTGGCGAACAGGACCCCCTGCCTTGTGATACACGGAAAAAAGAATACCTACGGAAAATGGACGACATTCTTAGTGATAAAAACAAATTCAAAAGGATCACTCGCAATCCTACTGACGAAATAAAAAGGAAAGCCAACACCACCATCACTGCTATCAACGCCAAAGCCGATGGCGTACACCTGAAGAAACTCATCGGCGAATTCACCCCAGGTTATGCTTACGGTACTATAAAAACCCACAAACCCGGGAACCCCCTCCGCCCCATCATATCACAGATCCCTACTGCTACCTACCAGACCGCCAAGGCCCTGAACAAACTCCTCACCCCTTTTGTTCCTCGGCAATACAACCTCAACTCTGCTTATGACTTCCTAGAACTTCCTAGACTTCCCTTCTAACGACCACATCATCGCCTCCCTCGACGTAGAGAGTTTGTTTACCAACGTGCCCGTTGACAAGACAATAGATTTTATCCTACGTCGAGTTTACCACTGCCCTAATACGCCCCCCCTGGACATCCCGGAGAAGGCCCTGAAGACGCTCTTGGAACTATGTACCAAGGAGTCCCATTTCCTCTGCCCCCGCGGGAATATGTACCAGCAAATCGACGGTGTAGCGATGGGAAGCCCCCTGGGGGTCCTGTTCACCAATTTCTTCATGGGAACTATCGAAGAGGAACTCCTGGCTGCCCACCGGCCCACTGTCTACTGCAGGTACATCGATGATATCTTCGTGCGGGTGAAGGACCTGGACGAACTCAGGGACCTCCAGCAGCGCTTCATGGCCGCCTCCGGACTCAACTTCACATACGAAGAAACCACCGATGGTCATCTACCCTTCCTCGACCTCCTTGTCTCCCTCCACGACCACGGCTTCAAAACTACAGTGTACACCAAACCTACTAACAATGGCCAATGTCTTAATGGGGAAAGTGAATGCCCTAAACGATACCATCAGTCCACCATCGCCGCCTATGTCAGGAGAGCCCTCACCCATTGCACCACCTGGAATGACACACACAATGAATTGGAAAGGCTCACCCAGGTCCTAGTCAACAATGGGTATTCCAACACTGACGTCACCAATGCCATCAACCACCACCTAGAAAAATGGTACAAACAAGACCCCCCTAGCACCAACCCGGCCAATGACATTACATTTTTCTACAGAAACTACATATCTTCCGACCACACAACAGACGAATCCATTATGAAAGAAATAATTCACAAAAACGTCCTCCCCACCAACCCTGACAATAAAATAAAACTCATTATTTACTACAAATCTCCTAAGACCTCCAACCTTGTCCTCCGTAACCGCCCCATTTCCACCAACCAACCGAAAGACGATCATGTGATATACCAGCATATTTGCACCTCTGGGGACTGTGGACCCCTATCCTATGTTGGAATGACACAGACTCGCCTTTCCCGTCGACTAACCCTCCACCTTCAATCTGGCGCTATAAAAGATCACTATTAAGCCCCCACCATCTTGCCCTAACTCGCGCCGACCTAGACAAACAAACTACCATACTCGACAAAGAATCAGACCCCAGAAGACTAGCTATTTTAGAAGCTCTATATATCCAAACGCTCAACCCCAGCATCAACAACCAAACACAAGACCTTCAAATTCTTCCTTCAGGCAAGCGCTACAGGCATACTGCCCTCGTTCCTCTCGCCCTGTGCCCCCCTCCCGTACCTTTCCGCGATCAGCACACTACTGACAACACCAACCAATAACAGCCTCCCACAGCCAACAACCAACCACCGATAAGATTTAGTGCCCGTCTCGCGAATAGACTGCCTTCCACCAATGAACAGCCACCCCACACCCAGTAGCTCCGCCCACCTACCTATTCTTGATCCTCGAATTTTGTATAAATATGTTGCTTTGTCCTTATTCTATTCATTACCTGCCCATTCCCTGAAGATGCAAGATGTTTACTTGTGAAACGTTGGATCCACCATGAATTTTGCTAACCTGTTGTACCTCATCTCTGAACCCCAGAGGAAAATTGTTAGAAATATTGAAAGCCGTAACAATAAAATACTGAATGCTGAAACCGCTGTTGCCTTTAACCTCGTCTGTTTAAAAGATAATCTATTACCTGGCTATACTAATATATATATATATATATATATATATATATATATATATATATTGTTACGACCCACGTGGATATTACCCAAGAGAATAAAATAATACCACGGCAACACACTTATCTGACTCTAATGTCCCCCAAAAAGGCAATCAACTGAAACTACAAGGTTCATATTATCAATAAAAAGGATGATATTAAACACCATTAGTTTTGTAGTTTTAATTTAAAGGTAGTTATTAATTAGAAAAATAAAAGAATGGCACAACGGTGCTCGTTAATTACTGCATTGATAATTCAACACAAAAGGTATTGGAACTAAAGCGCTGGAATTAAGAACTCAAACACATATTAAAACACCTACAGATGAACACTCACAATGAGACTAAAACATGAGTCTCACCAGTTCATGTAGAGCCTTGAACAAAGTATAGATCACTATTGTTCCCAGTAGGCTCCACACCCAAATATAAGTATACGCTTATACACGCGTATAATATATGATATACAAATGTTCCACGGTTCTCCTGTTAACACTCAACGAGCGGCCTAGGCGGTAACTTCTACTACCTGCCAAGCGGGTGGTTTTACCCTAAACGAGCTTATTTCCATGCTCTTTTTCATGCATAAACAAGAGCCAGAGCGTAATACAATTATGTATCCCTGAAAGGGCGATAATTGAGCTTTCCAATGACACCAGAACCATCCTTCTATGACCACGCGTTCTTTTGCAACGATCGTGCAACCGAAGGGCAAAATTGCTAAAATACGGTAATTTCCGTACATAATTCCCTGTGTAGCGAGTTAGTGAGTGTGGATGTGTGTGGAGGGGACGTCAGTTGCCGCGCGGGACCCGTGCCGAACGGTCAGAGCTGACCTACGCTCCTCCCACCGCTCGTCTCTCTCTCAGACCCGATAATGTGCTCAAAATTACATGCGACTATAGCCAGGCCCCGCCACATAGTCCTTGGTTCTCTTGTCCGACTATAGCCGGGCGCCGCTCTTTAGGGGTTAAAGTCACTTCACACACTAACTCACGGAGATAGTCACTCAGACAGGCAGACAGACGGACAGCTGAGGGGGCCCCTGAACAAGTAGGTCTGGAGAGGCTGCAAAGGCACCTCCACTCTTGTCCGGGACCTAAAGCAAACTGTCCTTTTCATATTCTCCTATGATCATTCTCACCTCCCTACCCAGCACTTTTGGGCAAGAAATATGGAGTCACACGGTGCCGTGGAGTCGGCATGGCCATTATCCCTAGGACTCTTATTTCAGTCCAAGGGTCCCTTGGGGATAAGTCCTAGTCTTGGGGTCGTCACGGCTATTACCACTAGGACTCATAACTTTGTTGTAGCTGATAAGGTCTTCCGCGCTCCACGTTTTTCTTCTCCTTCCCTCCTTCCTCTCTTCTCTGTTCTGCTCTCTCTCTCCTCACATCACACCTTCCCCCTTAAAAAGAAATTTGACAGCGGCAAATTTAACCCACTGAGCCCCAGCTAGTTATAAATAAATGTACCACCAGGGACCAGCAGGTTTTGATTTTTTTTTTTTCCAGAAACAATAGCAAATGGGTTAGGAATGAAGGACCGCCCCCCCAAAAAAACGATCAAAAAGGTAAAAAAGGGGTCCTACGAAGCCCCCGAAAGTCGATTTTAAAAAAATTGAAGGCAAAAACACCCAAAAACCATGTTTTTGCGCGCTCACGCGCACCCGGTTGGACTTTGAGAGTTTTTAACCATCGGCATGGTTGTGAGGGATACTTACACAGTTCCCATACAAATCTGAGCCCTCTAGGTGCCATAGGACCGGAGTAATTAAACCCCGACGACACTTGTGCGTCCTGGTCTGTGGGGAACATACATTACCGACGACACGTTGTCGTCGCTGGTACTCAGAGGGTTAAGCATTCACAAACATTTCTACACACGGGACAGGTGGTCAACAATGACATTATATTTCCCTGGGATATGAAAGATATTGAGGTGGTATCCCGGCCAGAACAAACTCCACCTTGTAAGCTTTTAGAGCTGAGTTAGACACCTTGCCGTAGTAAGGCTCTGGAGGTGTTTCCTTATGATTCTCCTCCTGCAACAAGACTGCACCTGCCCCTAAATCACATTGTGACGCATGTCCACGTGTGAGCATGCTGTACAGAACGCCTAGTCATGCCCCACTCTCGCTAGGATCGTCAGGGCAGGAACTTTGGCTGTAGTCTATATAGAGTTTCCTAACTTAGTTCATGTGAGCTGTTGTACTATAAGTATTATGAATATGTATTTTGTTTTCATCTGAGTCAACGAGTTCTATTTTATATCATTAGTTATAAGTATTGTGTGTAAAACTTATTTGTAATGATGGGAAGAGAAACAGCCACAGTTGGGGGTCAGTGGGTGCGCCAGGCGGGAGGTGGGCCTAACTCACTCGCATTCCTCCCTCCCTCAGTGCTAGGGGAGCCTTTGTGTATCCCAGAGGAGAGAGAGAAATTACGTAATGGTTGTCAGTGGGCGGTCCTTAGTAGTTCACGTTGGGCTCACTAGAGGGCCGGGTATGAAAGGGAAGTCTAGCCATTTTTTCATCAGAACTCATTTGGCAGAGCGACTTCTCATTTCCCTTGCTAACTATATATATATTCTTCTGACTGATGGGAACTTTCTCTATTACCTTACATTCTTATCTCCTCTTTTCCCTGCCCTGTTTAACTTCCATTGTCCCGTTGGTGCAGAGCTAGTCAGCCAACGTATTATCGCTTGAGTTCTCACGAGATACTTGCCTATTAGATAGCCTATTTTGGAAGGGTTAACTTAGAATAGGATTGATTTATGTTTGTTGCACTTGTATATGCATTTCCCTGTGTGTTATTATTATTATTCCTGTTTTCTGCTGGTCTAGGTAATGCTAGAATGGGGTAAGGCTTTTCTGTGTTACGAGTTTTTGTTTGATGCAGTGGTTAAGCGATAAACCTGCATACTCGTTTCGGTTCAGTGAAGCCTAGGTTGTCTTCGCGGCTGACTGTGTTGAGTTTATAATTTACAGTGCGTGAGGGCAAGAGCCTAACCACCCTGTATTTTATTAACAGTTTGTTTTTACTTTGTCAAGGAGCCGGGAGAAAACCAGATACAAGGGATCTGGATTTCTCAAAGTGCACTTGTTAGTTTTAACGTAATACTTTAAACAGTCGTGAGGACTTCGCTAGGCTACAAGCCATTTTTGGTCAGTCACTGCTACCTTTTTGCCTACAGTACCCCAGCTAGACTTTACTCGATTAGTAGATACAGAATAGTATTGAAGCTTTCCTTATGTATGATATTGTTTATGCACTATTGATTTCATGTGTTGCAACCTTGGCTACTTTAGTGATTAGTGGCCCACGAGCACAATCCGAGTAGGCTATTGCCGTTGCATTTGCGGAGTACTTCCTTTTAATGTTTGCCATTTACTATTGCATATTCTTTTAATTATTCTTATGCCAATTTAAGCCTTTAATAGTATTTAATTGCCAGTGGTTTTGCTTATTGAATTACTGTTCAAAATCCGATACGTACTTCTTACGAGCATCCGAGAAGCATCTAACTTTTTTCAGAAGATTCCTTGCTCGATGCTTAAGGACTATTAATTAACGTAACGTAATAGTGCCGATCCGAAGTAGAGGGTGGTGGACTTCTTAAGTTCATAGTCAAGGGTGGATTACTTCGGCTTCGGCCAACACTATTCTTTGGTGTTGTTGTTTCTTACTTCATTGTTTGATTGTTGACCAGACTAGATAATTCCTGTCTCTTTATTAGTCTGTTGTTGAACACTAGTACCGAGTTCTTGTATACCCCGTTATAGCAGATTGAACTCTGGAGGGTATTGGTGTTTTTTGTTCGACTGGCAGTACTCAGGGTTTGGGATCGTGTGTTTCCGTTGTGGCAGCGAGCCGTATTCGAGTCCTGATTGAGAGCCCTTGTGTACCCGAGTGCCAGTTCGTAACAAATGGCGACCTTGCTTAGGATTTTGTGAACAGTATAAATTTTTGCAGAGTTGTACAACATTTGTTTGTTTGTATTTTAGCGTGCATATTGAAGAATATATTTTTTTTGTAGTAATTAGTAATTAGTAAAGCATTTAAGAGATTCCAGTTAATTTAGTAATTAGTGCTTGCATAGGAAGTTTAACACTTTTGTCTCGAGAATTTTTTTGTGGACTTCAGTAGTGCTAGTGACATCGTCAGTGCTAATGTCGTGCATTAGCACTGACGATGAGCGAGAGATGTCATTTGAAGGTGTGCCGTTAGTAACCAGTGAGGAGGATGCTAGAGTTTTTGTGAGTAAGCGGTACCACGTGACGGAGGAGAGGCTGACTGGGGTAGATGTTTGTGGCTTGCACCTGATAGCCAAGGTTTTGGGCATTTCCAATGTAGCAGGGATGTCCAAGGGGGAGCTGATTTCCTGGGTGTTGCGTGGGCGACATGGGGTTTCGGAGGAGAGGGCGTTTGGGGGGTTCCTCCCCAGATCCCCTCTCACTCGACTCCCACAGTGCCGTCCACTCAGTTATTATTATTATTATTATTATTATTATATGAGATGCCGAAGTCTCCAACCAGGGTGCAGAAACACCATCAAGATCAATCCACACAAAACACCCGGAGGCACTGGAGAGAGACTATGGCAACTTAGGAAAAAATAAAAACATACACTGTATACTGTACTGTACATATACACATATTAAACACAGACAACATATTATGCAGTGGAGGATATCAAGCTTAAATATAATACAATAAAATAGAATAAAATAAGTTTAAAAATTAGAATTAATGCTGCAAAAAAGCATTAACTCTAGACTTAAAAATGGAGATATTAGCTGAATTGACTAGCTCATTTGGCAACTTATTCCACAAGTCAACCATGGCCGGCACAAAACACCGTGAAAACTGTGTAGTAGAAAAATTAACACGGCTCATGGCAAGATAATTAAGATTGCTTGTGAATCTAGTTGCACGAGCCCGGACATAGGGCCCAGGCAGAACCCCATGTAAGGGATGCTGAGGGTTGTTAAAAACTTTAAATAAAAGACTAAGGGCACCAACTTTACGTCGATGACACAGATCAAGAGACAAATTAGGTAGAATAAAACTGATGGAATTTAGCGACCTGTCAAGCAACTTGAGATGGCAGTCAGCTGCTGACAACCAGACAGGTGAGCAGTACTCGAAATGTGGCAAAATAAAAGCATAAAAAGACTTGATAACTGTGGCGTCACAAGCAAATGTTTTATAAACCTTGCGAAGCAGACCAATTTTTTGGGAAATGGAAGAGGAGAAAGAACGAATATGCTTTTCAAAAGTAAGTTTGGGATCAAGAGTAACTCCTAACAAACGCAGAGTATCCACATTCTCAATTTGCTCGCCAGAAACTTGTAGATAAGGATGGGGAGGATCCAAGGTACGAGATCTGCTGATGATAATGGAGTGTGTTTTACTAGCATTAAGTTTCATGCCCTAAAGTTCACACCATGATGTAATTTTGGCTAAATCCCTATTCAGAGCAGTAGCAATTACGTGTCGATCTATTGGTGATGCAATTGACGCATATAAATTTGTATCATCAGCATAGGAGATTAGTTTATTTTCAAGCTCGGAACACAAGTCAGCAGTAAAAATAATAAAAAGCAAAGGCCCAAGGACACTGACTTGTGGAACACCAGAAACAACAGTAACAGAAGGGGAATGACACCCATCAATGACCACAGACTGAGATCTTTTCGTCAAAAAATCTTCAAAGATCCTTAAAAAATTGCCACCAATACCAATGAGCTGTAACTTAAACAGAAGTGCTTTATGGTTGACTAAATCAAAAGCAGAACTAAAGTCAATAGCCACAACGCGAGACTCGTGTCCCTGGTCCAATGAAGATTGCAAGTCATGGGTGAGTGTCAGAAGTGCATCACATGTACCCAGTCCCTTACGAAAACCAAACTGTGAGTTTGGTATCAAATTGTGACTATTACAATAAGAGGAAAGGCGTCTGGACAAAAGCCTCTCATAGAGCTTAGATAGGATAGGTGTAATGGAGATAGGGCGATAGTCATTAGGAGATGATGAGGCAGTATTTCCCTTTGGAATAGGAGTGATAATAGCCTTATGCCAGCAAAGAGGAAAACTACCTGATTTCAAAAGCAACCTAAACACCACTGCCAATTTAGGTGCCAAGACCACTGCAAACTTTTTAAAAAAGAGAGGGAAAAACCCATCCGGGTCTGTGCCACCATAGGTATCAAGATCCAGCAAGTACCTTTTCAGTTCAGCTGATTTGAATGCCATTGAATTGAGGTTGGGTCTAGGGAAACATGTCAATGGCAAAGACAATTCCTGATTACTCTGCTTATTAATAAAAATATTAGATAGAATATTGGCCTTCGATAATGGATAAAAAGAGATGGAGCCATCAGAATCACAAAGAGGAGGCATGGAGGAATCTATTCCAAATAAAGAGGATTTCAAAGCGGACCACCATTTATGAGGCTGTGTAGCTCCTGCCAGAACATCCTGAAGATGGGAGTTATAATCCCTCTCAGCACCATCATAAACTCTCTGCGCAGCTGCCCTTTTAAAAACATAATTTTCCCAATGCAAGGGGGTTTGATTACGCTAAGGTTAGCACTCTCCCACAGAGGGATGAGAATTGGCAGATTGGAGTGCCCTCGGGTGGTGCACGTGGTGGTTCCCCAGTTTTTGCCCCCCCTCCTTCAGTAGTGGCAGCTCCCTCTTCCTACCTGTCTCCAGATATGGTATTTAGACTTGAGCTTGCTAAGATTGAGGCTAGGAAGCAAGAGAATGAGACTAGGAGGCATGAGATTGAGGTTAGGAGGCAAGAGGATGAGAGCAGGAGGCATGAGGCTGAGCTTAGGTACGACTCGGAGAAATATTGTGCTAAATTAGATTTAGATAAGACTCGTGCAGAGTCGACAGGGACTCGGATGGGCCGTGAGGGCCAAGTAAGAGAACAGTCCTTGGCCCACTTAGTCAAATTGGTGCCGGTATTTAGTGAAACTGAAGTCACAGAATTTTTTAATCGTTTTGAGAAGAAGTGTAGGGAGCATAATTGGCCTGAAGAGAAGTGGGCAGCTCTAGTCTCCTCAAGACTTACGGGTAAGGGTCTGAAGGCTTATGATGCACTGCCTTTAGAGTCTTGCATTGACTACCCAGAATTGAAGAGAGCTGTCCTACGGGCATACGAGTTGGAACCAGAAACATATCGATTGAAGTTTCGGGGTGTTACAAAGACTAGGGAGGCGACCTTTCTTGAACATGCCCGGGACTTAAAAGATGCACTTAAAAACTGGACACATTCTGAGAAAGCTGAGACGGCAGAACAGTTGACTGAGCTGTTTCTGCTCGAGCAGTTTTATAAGTGTACTGGTGCAGAAATGACTTTAAATATTAAAGAAAAGAACCCAAGAACTCTTCAAGAGGCAGCTGAGATGGCTGACCTCAGGTTGTCGCTAATCAGGGGATGTGAATCTGTAAAGCGTGATGCAGTTCCCAAGGGGCGAGATACTCCAAACCCTCGAGCTCAGGACAATCACTATAGATATAAACCTCAGTTTAAAAGCCAAGATACCAGGACTGAACCAAAGACTACAGCCGTCCCATTCCAGAAGGGTCAGAACTCCGCCCCTCATCGGAAGAGACCGATAGGGGAAGTGGAATGTTTTCATTGTAGAAAGAAGGGGCATTATGCAAAATCTTGTCGTAGTAAGCCGCCAACTGCAGCCGTGTCTTTGGTGCACAGCATAGGTGTGGCTGAAATGTCGTCTGGATTTACCCAGGGTAGTTTGCCAGCGGCAGGGTCACAGGCTATGTATAAGACTCAGGAAGGCTCGTCCCCTGTCCGTGATGTCTTTTGCGCCCATAGAGGGACCGGTAGGGTAAGTTGGGCGGGTTGCCAGCATAAGGTGGAAGTTTTGCGTGATACTGGAGCTTCACAGACACTTTTGAAGAATTTCACGGGGCGACCAATTAATGCGGCACGGGTGGTTGTTGTTCAGGGTATTAATGCGACCAGGTCATACCCGTTGGTTCGTGTGGAGCTGGAAGTTGATGGTGTGATTAAGGACTTAGATGTTGGGATCGTTCAGAAATTGCCAGTGGAGGGCGTCGACCTTCTTCTCGGCAACGACTTTGCGGTGCCTACTTTAGAAGTTCCACCCTTAGTCGTTGCCGAGAGGCCGGCCGACGTGAGTAGGGAGGAACAAGAGGGGGTAGTGAGTTGTCAACGCCAACAGATGGCATGTGTGGTAACTCGTTCCCAAGCATTTAAGGTATCCCAGCCTATTTCCCAGGCCATAGAACAGCGGAGGAAGGGAATTAAGGAGAAGCGGAAGGCTGGGAAAAGTTTGAAGAGTTTAGAACCAGTGGCTCTCCCAAAAGACCCAATAGCAGGACCTTTGACCGAGTCTGTTGTAACTCCAGTGCCTAACACAGTTGATAAAGTAGTGGAGGAGGCAGAGACTCAGAGACAGCACCGTTACCTGCAGCGAGAAAACCGGATGTCAAATTTTGGATGTTGGGGGAGGGCATGAGTTGTTGACCAAGCAGTTAGACATGTTGGCTCCCACAGACATTCGAAAGTTGCAAATAGAGGATCCAGAGGTTTTGCAGTGTACCAATGAGGATGTGGAGTTAGAAGAAGATAGGGATGCAAAGGCAGGGGATTTTTTTTTCGTTAATGGAATTTTATACCATCGATATCAAGATCCTAAAAGGAACTGGGAGGGCGCATCAGGTACAGTTGACCAGCTGGTCGTGCCAGAGGGCTGCAGGGAAAGTTTGCTTAGGTTGGCTCATGATTCTCCATTATCAGGACATTTGGGTGCCAAGAAAACGGTGGCGGCTTTGGGGAAATTGTTTTGGTGGCCGGGGATGAAGTCTCATGTGCAGTCGTGGATAAACTCATGTGATATTTGTCAACGTGTCGGGAAACCGAACCAAGTTATTCCTAAGGCTCCGTTACACCCTATTCCTGTGATTGGGCCACACTTTAGTAAAATTATTGTTGACATGGTTGGTCCACTCCCTCCCACTAAGGCTGGAAATAAATTTTTGTTAACCATAATGGATGTTGCCACTAGATACCCCGATGCATACCCTATGAAATATGGAATGGCTAAGACGGTAGTCAGTAACTTGTTGTGGTACTTCTCAAGGTACGGGTACCCGGAGGAGATTCAGTCTGATCAGGGATCTAATTTCACCTCCAACATGTTCAAGCAAACAATGCAACAGCATGGGATACGAGCAGTAGTATCGTCAGCGTATCACCCTGAGAGTCAAGGGGTGCTTGAGCGGTGGCATGCTACACTTAAAAGCATGCTCAGGTGTTATTGTGCTGACAACGGTATGGATTGGGATCTTGGATTGCCTTATGTGCTGTTTGCTGCTCGGGAGGTACCTGGTGAGAGCCTGGGATTTAGTCCAAACGAGCTGATTTTTGGACACCGTGTCAGGGGCCCCCTTAACATGCTGAAAGAAATTTGGGAGGGGACTGTGCAGCCTTGTCCATTATTAAAGTATGTGCTTGAAAGCCGTGAGCGCATGCTTAACACCTTATTAGCGGCCTAGGCGGTTTATTTATATGTACCGCCCAGCGGGGTGTTTTTAGCCAAAATAGGGCTGTTTACGTGATAATTTTCATGCCTAAATAAGACCCAGAACGTAAAACAAGTATCTATCCCTGAAAGGGCATAAACAGAGCTTTCGAATGACACCATAACGATCCTTTTATGATGGCTAGTTTTCTTGCAACAACCGTGCAACGCGAGTGCAAAAAACATGTAATTAGGCACTTTCCCCATACAATTCCGTATATAGCGAGTGAGAGAGGGAGGGAGGAGGTGGGATTCGTGTCAGTAGGTTCGCCGCGGTGGTCTGGAGCAGTCATACGCTCGCTACTCTCCTGCCACCACTTGTCTCTCTCTCTCAGCAACATTACGTGCTGAAATTGCACCTATGTCGAGCGCCGCCACATAGTCCAGCTTTATTTAACTCGACTTATGTTGCGCGCCGACAGTTAAGGGTTAAGAGTCTGGAGATGGCAGGTAGAAATGTGACAGAATCACAAGCTTTGATGAAGGACAGGTATGATCGCAAAGTGAGGCTCCGGAAGTTCACTGTAGGACAAGAGGTATTAATTTTGTTGCCTTTGGTTGGTAACCCCCTCTCTGCGAAGTACACTGGACCTTATAAAATTGTAGAAAAATTTTCAGACTTAGATTACCTTGTTGCCACTCCAGACAGGAGGAAAAAGAACCAGTTATGTCACGTAAACCTTATTAAAGAGTATGTGAGGCGCCCCTCTGAGCCTCTCACTGTCCCTGTGTTGGCTTGTTGCGGCCGTGGTGGAGAAGGAGAGGGGGACAGTCAAGCTTCAGAGGAGGATAGCTGGGATCAACATGTTTCAGCGGATCAGTGGGCGGGGAACTCAAGCCTAAGGGCTGACGAGGCTATAGCTCATTTGCCTGAGCCGCAGTTTGATGCTATCCGTCAGTTGTTCGGTTCATACCCCACTGTATTTGCTGAACACCCAGGCCTCACTACTCAGGCTATGCATGATGTTGACGTGGGGGACCATATACCCTTTAAGTCAATCCCGTACCGTGTGCCCCCCATAAAACTACCAGCTCTGAGGGATGAGTTGGAGTATATGCTCGGTAGAGGGTTGATAGAGAAAGGCACAGTTAAGTGGACTTCCCCCGTAACACTGCAGCCTAAGCCAGATGGCAAGGTACGCTTTTGTATTGATTTCCGTAGGTTAAACGGTTTGACTCCAACTAACCCATATCCTCTTCCTCGGGATGATGATAGTGTTGACAAAATTGGTAATGCTAGTTTTTTGTCTAAAGTAGATTTAGTAATAGGTTACTGGCAAGTACCTTTGTCCGAGCGTGCTAAAGAGGTATGTGGTTTTGTTGTGGACGGGAGTACCTACCGGTGCAATGTTATGCCTTACGGACTTAAGAATGCACCAGCAACGTTTCAGAACCTGATGAATGAAATTGTAAAGGACATTCCGAATTGCACCGTATATATGGACGATGTAATCATTTATGATGACGACTTTGAGAGCCATTGTGAGCACCTTGAGACCTTGTTCCGGAAACTTAGTGAAGCAGGTCTGGTAGTAAATTTGGCAAAGTGTGACTTCGTAAAAGCCACTGTGCAGTACCTTGGGTTTGTAGTGGGAAGGGGACAGGTGTGCCCTCCTCAGAACAAGGTACAGGCTATCAATAAATTTCCGCACCCAACAACCAAGAAGCAGGTTATGAGATTCTTGGGTATGATAGGCTACAACAGACGCTTCATAAAAGGTTACTCAACGGTGTTGGCACCTCTCACAGATTTGTTATCTAAAGACAAAAAGTTTTTGTGGGCACCTGAGTGTGAAAAGGCTTTCACTTTGGTGAAACATTTGCTATGTACTCACCCGATACTCAGGGCCCCAGACTTTAACAGGCCTTTTCAGCTGGCAACAGATGCTAGTGGTGTAGGGGCTGGTGCCGTCTTGCTACAGACAGACAATGAAGGTGTGGAACACCCAGTAAGTTTCTTTTCTAAGAAGTTCAATGCTGCACAAAAGAACTATTCTACAATAGAAAAGGAATTACTGGCGATTGTGCTGTCGCTCAGGCACTTCGAGGTGTATGTTCCAGCCTATGGCCCAGTCGTGGTTATCTACACTGATCATCACCCTTTGAGATTCCTGGATCAATTTCACAATCGCAATATGAGACTGACCAGGTGGTCTTTGATGTTGCAGGAGTATAACCTGGACATCCGTCATATTGCTGGATGTGACAATGTGATTGCGGATTGTTTATCAAGGGTGGATGATCAGTCGTAGGCTATCACAGGTGTGTGGGTTTGAGTGGACGAAAATAGGCTGCCCTTATAGTGCAGCCGGGAAAAACATATTAAAATATAAAAATCATATAAAAACTTTCTTTTAATATAGGTAATCGTATAAGTTTGTCATAGCCTATAGAGTTTGAGTAGTCCACGAACTATCAAACGGCTGAGCTGCTGTAAGCTCGCTCTGGGAGCATGATATTGTGTCTTTTTGCTATTGTTGGGAGGAGTTATAAAATGTGATTTTTTTTTTAAATAATAAGATGTGTTTTGGTGATAAACTCAGCTTTGTTTTAGTGCCATGCGGTCGCTGGGTGTGAGGGGCTTGATGGGCTTCTGTGTTTGTCAGATTTTAGCTCAGGGTTGAGCGAGTAAAATCTTGGGGGAGGTGTGACGCATGTCCACGTGTGAGCATGCTGTACAGAACGCCTAGTCATGCCCCACTCTCGCTAGGATCGTCAGGGCAGGAACTTTGGCTGTAGTCTATGTAGAGTTTCCTAACTTAGTTCATGTGAGCCGTTGTACTATAAGTATTATGAATATGTATTTTGTTTTCATCTGAGTCAACGAGTTCTATTTTATATTATTAGTTATAAGTATTGTGTGTAAAACTTATTTGTAATGATGGGAAGAGAAACAGCCACAGTTGGGGGTCAGTGGGTGCGCTAGGCGGGAGGTTGGCCTAACTCACTCGCATTCCTCCCTCCCTCAGTGCTAGGGGAGCCTTTGTGTATCCCAGAGGAGAGAGAGAAATTACGTAATGGTTGTCAGTGGGCGGTCCTTAGTAGTTCACGTTGGGCTCACTAGAGGGCCGGGTATAAAAGGGAAGTCTAGCCATTTTTTCATCAGAACTCATTAGGAAGAGCGACTTCTCATTTCCCTTGCTAACTATATATATTCTTCTGACTGATGGGAACTTTCTCTACTACCTTACATTCTTATCTCCTCTTTTCCCTGCCCTGTTTAACTTCCATTGTCCCGTTGGTGCAGAGCTAGTCAGCCAACGTATTATCGCTTGAGTTCTCATGAGATACTTGCCTATTAGATAGCCTATTTTGGAAGGGTTAACTTAGAATAGGATTGATTTATGTTTGTTGCACTTGTATATGCATTTCCCTGTGTGTTATTATTATTATTCCTGTTTTCTGCTGGTCTAGGTAATGCTAGACTGGGGTAAGGCTTTTCTGTGTTATGAGTTGTTGTTTGATGCAGTGGTTAAGCGATAAACCTGCATACTCGTTTCGGTTCAGTGAAGCCTAGGTTGTCTTCGCGGCTGACTGTGTTGAGTTTATAATTTACAGTGCGTGAGGGCAAGAGCCTAACCACCCTGTATTTTATTAACAGTTTGTTTTTACTTTGTCAAGGAGCCGGGAGAAAACCAGATACAAGGGATCTGGATTTCTCAAAGTGTACTTGTTAGTTTTAACGTAATACTTTAAACAGTCGTGAGGACTTCGCTAGGCTACAAGCCGTTTTTGCTCAGTCACTGCTACCTTTTTGCCTACAGTACCCCAGCTAGACTTTACTCGATTAGTAGATACAGCATAGTATTGAAGCTTTCCTTATGTATGATATTGTTTATGCACTCTTGATTTCATGTGTTGCAAGCTTGGCTACTTTAGTGATAAGTGGCCCACGAGCACAATCCGAGTAGGCTATTGCCGTTGCATTTGCGGAGTACTTCCTTTTAATGTTTGCCATTTACTATTGCATATTCTTTTAATTATTCTTATGCCAATTTAAGCCTTTAATAGTATTTAATTGCCAATGTTTTTGCTTATTGAATTACTGTTCAAAATCCGATACGTACTTCTTACGAGCATCCGAGAAGCATCTAACTTTTTTCAGAAGATTCCTTGCTCGATGCTTAAGGACTATTAATTAACGTAACGTAATAGTGCCGATCCGAAGTAGAGGGTGGTGGACTTCTTAAGTTCATAGTCAAGGGTGGATTACTTCGGCTTCGGCCAACACTATTCTTTGGTGTTGTTGTTTCTTACTTCATTGTTTGATTGTTGACCAGACTAGATAATTCCTGTCTCTTTATTAGTCTGTTGTTGAACACTAGTACCGAGTTCTTGTATACCCCGTTATAGCAGATTGAACTCTGGAGGGTATTGGTGTTTTTTGTTCGGCTGGCAGTACTCAGGGGTTGGGATCGTGTGTTTCCGTTGTGGCAGCGAGCCATATTCGAGTCCTGATTGAGAGCCCTTGTGTACCCGAGTGCCAGTTCGTAAAACAATGGCCAGTTTGGAGTTGAGCCCCCCCCCCCCCCACATGGTCAATACATTCATTAACTCTAGGCTAAGAATAAGTGTCTCTCCTAGTTAAGTCATTGAGCTTCTTGAAACCAATGCAAAACCTTGTTGACTCACCTGGTTTTTCTACAAGAGAGATGGAGAAGGACCATTCACCCTGGCATGGCTCCAGGGTGGCATGCTGTAGCTCGTAGTCGATCCCCTGGCGAATCATCTCAGCCATGTGGGAGTGGACTTGGTACGGTGGCAGCTGCATAGGCTCAGCATCTCCTGTAGCCACATCTAGCTCCGTCACCATTGTCCGGCCAGGAGCATTACGGAAGACATTCTGGCAACGAGACAGAAGAGCGACCAACCTCCCTCGTTGATCGTCCTCCAAATTGGTTAGTTTCTCCACGATCCCAGACCAGATCTCCCTGTTGTCTCCCCAAGAATTAGGCACCTCAAGAACCCCACACGACCCATCGTTGTCCCCGACAACAACGGCCCCCATAGGAGCACTCGTGCCCTCTCCCACTTCCACATGTCCAGGCAAACCAGTATCAGGCACCAGATTAATGATCTCCCCGGGATTCACAGATCCCCCATCCATCTCCTCCGCTACATAACCAGGAGGAACAAGTTTGTGCGCGGGCGCCCTTTTGGACACCAAGTACCCCAAATCTGGGTCAGTTTCCTCAATCTCTCACTCCTCAGCTTAGGATCTGTTTTCTGTAACTGTGATAATGTGGTAACATAAGGGTTAGTAAATGGGCCCACATCAGGCGTGCCAACACCACCTAAAGCCTCCTCATTTATTCTTACATCCACATTCAGCATGAATAATCGTTTTAACCCATCCTCATCAGGGTCATCTAGCTCACCTATTTCCCTTATGAACCTGTCATTCTCCTCTCCCGCCTTATTAGGGCCATCCATCTCATTTATCTCCCTAGTATCTGTATGGTTGTCATGTAAAGCTACAACAACCTTGATAAACCTTTCTTGCACAAGGATGTAAAGTAAAAGTCCAGAGGTAAGTTTATAGGTTCTATATTAGCCAAAGAGATACAGAGAGCTGGGGGGCACTGTGCTGAAGGTGCCGACCGGAGTTTAACTGAGGGTAACATGTGCAGCGTTGCCGGATATATTTGGTGCAACGCTGCCGCTATTACATAATACGGTACATTATCATCTCATATGAAACAATGGTAGTATTGCCCTGAAAGTACATGTGTGTATGTTACAATATGATTAACCCTTATTTAGCGGGGTCGGACTTAAGTCCGATACGAGAAAATTGGACTAAATGGCGGGGTCGGACTTAAGTCCGTGGGCGTATTCCCGCCCTAATTTAGGTGGAAAGCGAAACTTGGTGGTCAGGCGGTGTACTACAAGGGCCCACCCACACATCCCCACTGCGTGACCGTGACTAAGTGACCCTCAAGCAGCCATAATGGAAGGTCAAGATTTGCCCGTGTTCGATTCGGTGGCCGCCAATCCCTAGTGCGTCGCGCCACCCTACTAACCACGCCCGGCTCACCACCCAGAAACTAGATATCATGCTGAACTCTTCAGAACTTTCTAATAAGCTGTTGGATGAAACCGTCGAAGGTCTGGGTGAGAGTTTTGGTAGTGTGGATGACTCGGAAGACGAAAATAACCCGATCATAGGATTTCACCCCAAGCATAATTTGCGTGGGGTGGATGTTGTGGTTGATATTGGACAGACCCTTGAGCAAATTGGAGACGTTCCTGACGAAGAACATACTGGTGTGGGTGTTGGTAAGTACAATTTATATTTTATAATTGCTTGAAAATGTGATTGCAAGCATTTTATCACCTTACGAGCGGCTGGTGGAGTATATTTCACTGTGCCGCCCAGCGGGTTTTTTTTTTTACCCTAAATGGGGTTGTTCTGTTCTCTTTTTCATGCATGAACAAGACCCAGAGCGTAATACAAGTATGTATCCTGAAAGTGCGTAAATTGAGCTTTCCAATGACACCCGAACCATCCTTTTACGATCACTGGTTGTCTTTCAACGATCGTAAAACACGAGTGCAAAACCCTAAAATACGGTAATTTCCTTATAGAATTCCCTGTGTGGCGAGCGGTCTTGAGGTAATTTATGCTCCTAATTACCGCTCCGCTCTCTCTCAGAGCACATTACGTCCTCAAAATTGCACTCTACAAGAAATTTCCATTGCATTTTATAGCGTATTATTTGCAGGCGTTCGATAAATTTCTTACGGTAATACAAACAACCAAAGATTGAATATTTGTGCTTGGCATTATATGATCGTGGAGAACAGATGTAGGCCTACCGTATATATTATGTTTTCATATATTATATGATACATGTGTAACATTTTTATATTATCACGACTCTCTCTCTCTCTCTCTCTCTGTCTCACTCTCTTTGTTTGTACTCCTTTGTACTCTCTTTGTCTGATGTAGGCCAGGGCACGCCCCTAACTAATCTCTTCCCTCCCAGGGGAAATCACACCTAGCAGATGTTTTTGACCTCCCCTCTCTCTCTGTCTGTCTTCCTCTCTGGGTCTACCTATACTGCATGTGACATTGAAATTGCTTGAGAGTTTGATTGCAAGCATTTTATAGCGTATTATTTGCAGGCGTTCGGTAAATTTCTCACGATAACCAGGGTGTATGGTACATTTCTCACGATAATACAAGCAACAACGAAGCTTGGCGAAGATTGTGGTCTACAATATACCTTTTTATAATTGCATGTGACCTTGTAATTGCTTGAAAGTTTGATTGCAAGCATTTTATAGCGTATTATTTTCAGGCGTTCAATAAATTTGATAAATATATCAAAATAAGTCCTGTGGGACTATGAAATAGCTATTATTGGACAAGGACAATATTTTGTTCATCCCTCCACTGGAACATCAACAACAATGTCAACAACGTATCGCCGTCGGCAATCGTAAGATACAGAGTCGTAAAGATTCCAGGACGAGCTCAATAGAAAATGAATTAATGAAATGAATGAGTGTGCAGTACTGCCAATACGTATAGCGACTTCCGCTAGATCTAGAGACCTTTACTTCGATCTAGCAGCAATGACTTACACTAGCGGTTTTGTTTTGAAATTTCAGAACAATTTCGAAGTGATATTATATGGATTTTGCCAATTCATATTTCTAGTGGTATTTATCATGTCTTACATCTAACAATATATGCTAGCGGATTTAATTTCAATTGGTAACCCTCCCGCTCGAGTCGGCTCCAAGAAAATCGATAATGGTGGCACTTTAGTAAACAGGTGATAAACAAAACCCCATGCGGATCGGTTTGGTGTATCGGTATTATGGTAAGTTTGCTACCTACTATTGTTTATACGATATAGTAAGTAATGATAAGTAAATTATATATTATATATAAAACAAAAACAAAATTCCTGCAAAGCAAGCGAAACAGAGAGAGAGAGAGATAGAGAGAATGCAGAAACTGAACTGAAGAAAGAGTGAAAAAGATATAATAATACAGAAATATTACAAGCAAATAAATGAAATAGAGGGATTAGTTAGAGAAAATAATAATGAGAAATACATAATACGGATGAGGAAGAGGGAAAGCGAGCGAGCCAGAGAGAGAGAGAGAGAGAGAGAGAGAGAGAGAGAGACAGGAGGAGTGAGAGAGATTAGAGAAAATAGAGAGATTGCAAGCATTTGATAGCGTATTATTTGCAGGCGTTCAGTAAATTTCTTACGTTAATACAAACAATGAAAGATTGAATATTTGTGCTTGGCATTATATGATTGTGGGGAACAGATGTAGGCCTACCGTATATATTATTTTTTCATATATATGATACATATGTAACATTGTTATATTATCACGACACTCTCTCTCTCTTGTCTCTTCCTCTCTGGGTCTACCTATAGCCTACATTTATAATTGCATGTGACCTTGAAATTGCTTGAGAGTTTATTTGCAAGCATTTTATAGCGTATTATTTGAAGGCGTTCAGTAAATTTCTTACGGTAATACAAACAACCAAACAACGAAAGATTGAATATTTGTGCTGCACATCCCTCATACGAAATACCATTCCACCGTATAGAGAGAATACAGAAACTGAACTGAAGAAAGTGAAAAAGATATAATAATACAGAAATATTACAAGCAAATAAATGAAATAGAGGGATTAGTTAGAGAAACTAATAATGAGAAATACATATACGGATGAGGAAGAGAGAGAAAGGGAGCACAAGAGAGGGAAAGCGAGCGAGCCAGAGAGAGAGAGAGAGAGAGAGAGAGAATACCGAAATAAGGAGAAATAAGAGAAAAATAAGACCGATTACCAAAGGAATAGTAGACGCGCGAGAGGCCGAAGTCAGGCCAAAGCGAACGCAACCGAACGCGCCCGGGAAATAGACCAAAAAGTACCTCCTCTTCCTCATCTCTTCCCACCCTCCACACTCATTCATAACATCCATTCATAGACTTATATGGGGAGACGAAGAGTTGCTCTTTCCAAAAATGATCGTTTCGTTCGCATTGGAGCCATAGTAACGGCGCTAGGGCGAGTGAAATTGAGCGAATATTTCGGGATTATGCCCGCTGAGCGGTACAGTGTAAAATACCTTACCACCCGCTAAATAAGGGTTAAGGCATGTGTACACTCTGTATATATGTTATATGTGGACTTAACCTATATCAACACCTCCCTTCCCCTTCAAGCTCGCAATACGTTGTCGAGCTGACTCTTTTTCTAGGAGCCTTTCAGACCTACGTGGGGCCATGGGGAAAGTGAAGGACTCTCTTTCCGGGTCCGTGCAAGACACAGGGATCTCAGGGTTATGGGGGAGGGGGTCAACACCAGGGGAATTCACTGGGCGGAGGAAGCGACGGTTCCGCCAATATATCTTACCACTGGGGAGACGAACCTCATAATCCCTGGACCTGCCGCAGCCCATGACGAGCCCAACCTTGTCCCAGCGGTGAGAAGTCGGGTCTTGCATCCGCACTGTATTGCCGACTCTCAACCTGGGAAGGGGGCGTGCATGCTGGTCATAGTTTCTCTGCACCAGCGCAGTGTGGGCGGCTGCACGGCGGTCACAGTCCTCGGCCTTGGCTTGCCACTCTGCTGCAAAGGACTGGGGATGAGCAGGGACACAAGACCATAGTGGGTGGCTATACAGGATTTGTGCCGGGGAGCGGCCTGTGAAGTTCGGGGTGTTGCGGAGCTCCAACAGTCCACGGTCAAAGTCTTCACAGTCGATGTTGCCTGAGGGAGCCATCTTCAGTATGAGGTGTTTGACGGACTTGACGGCAGACTCGGCATGACCGTTGGATTGTGGGTAGTGTGGGGAAGAGACCAAGTGATTGACTCCCCAACGCTCCATGAAGTCCCGGAGCTCACGGCTAGTAAACTGTGGGCCTCCATCTGTACGTAGGCAGAGGGGTACACCAACTTCCCTGAAGTAGCGGCAGAAGATCCTGATGGTGTTTGAAGCGGTAGTATCTCCTTTGCAGGGTACGACAACGGGCCAGCCTGAGAGTCGGTCTGTTACGACGAGGAAGGATTTCCCCGCCACAGCGAAGAAGTCGGCTGATACAAACTCGAAAGGCCTTGTTGGGTTGTCGTCGTTGATCATGGGTTCCTGCTGCTGACTAGGCTGTAAGACCTGACACGGCTCACAAGCTTGAACTGTGTTGGCGATGTCCGAGTTGATGCCAGGTCAAAAGACAGCCTGTCGCGCCCTACGCTTAGTGGCCTCCACACCTCTGTGGCTATCATGCAGGCGAGCCAAGGTGAGGTGGCGGAGGGCAGGAACCAAAACCCTCGCTCCGTACAGAACGAGTTCACCATCTGCTGACAGGTAGTCTCGGAGTTTCCAGAATGGGAGTAGAGAGTTGTGCAGGTCGTAGCGGTTGGTGGGGAAACCCGAAGTAACGCACTCACGCAGGCGGATGTATACAGGGTCCGCTCTGGCTGCGTCTCGGAGTTCCTGGAGAATCCTGTCCACGTCCTGTGAAGAACAGTTGATGTCTTTGGCGGCGGCGTTGACAGTCACGAGGGACCTGAGGTGAACCGTGGCGTCGGCACATTCTAACTCATCCTCTGGCGTCGGGTGGCTGACAGGGGTCGTGACAATGCATCAGGGATGCAGAGCAACCTGATAGCGCACCAGACGGCTGTGAAGAGGTAAGGTGCGACTTTCTCCTTCAGACGTTGGAGGCGGGGATTTTCAACCGCATCAAGGGGGTAGTTGTTGAAGATGGGGATGAGGGGGCGATGGTCCGTCATGAGGGTGAAGTGTTGCAGGCAAATGAGGTAGAACTTGCACTTGGACATGGCCCAGACCACGGCTAGCATCTCCAGCTCAATGGTGGCATAGCGGGACTCGGGGTCGCTGAGGAACCTCGAGCCACATTGAACTAAGCGGAGACAGTTGTTGCCATGATCCTGTAGGTGGGCGTATCCAATACCGTTGAGGCGGGACGCATCAGTTTGTAGAATCACTGGTAGGGAAGGGTCGAATGGGGCTTGGACGGGTGGACTGAGCAGGGCAGCCTTGACCCGGCGGAAAGCCTCATTGTGGTCAGCGGTCCACATAAACGACTTCTTCGGGCTCATCAGGGGGCGCAGGGGCTGAGCGGCAGTGGCGATGTCGGGGGTGAACTCCGCCAGCTGATTCACCAAACCCATGAATGAGCGAAGGTCGGTGATGTTGGCTGGAGTTGGGAAGTCCTTGATCGCTCCGACTTTGCCAGGGTCAGCCGAGATGCCCTCACCTGAGAGCGGGTACCCACAGAAGTTCACACTGGGTGCGGCGACCACAAACTTGTCCTTGTTGAGTGTGATCCCACTGTCGCGGCACCGTATGAGCACTTCGTGGATACGCTGAAGATGTGTGTTGAAGTCCTCGTCGTAGAGCAGCACGTCGTCGACAACTTTGGCACAATTTTGCACCCCTTAGAGGGCCCTATCACCGTGAAGGCAGAAGGCGTTGCAGCGTCGCTGTTGCAGCGAAACCCATTGGACCTGTACAGTGTTGGAAACGGCCATAAGGTGTGATGAAAGTTGTGAGATGCTGGTCCTCCTCCGCAAGTTCCATCTGCCAATATCCACTCAGGGCGTCTGCCGTTGTGAAAAATTTCGCCTGATGGGCCACACTGCGGATCGCTTCGAAAGGCGTCGGTGAGGGGTGGGCTGGGCGGGAAACTTGGCAGTTGAGCTTGGTGAGGTCTACGGTGAGGCGATCTTCGGTGTTGGGCTTGGCGACGATGACGAGGGGGTGGCACCACTCCGAAGGCTCATCGCCGGCCGGTTTGATGATACCTTTTGCCACTAGCGAGTCCAGCTCCTGCTTAACTTTGTCCCTGAAAGCAAAGGGGATCTGCCGCGGGGTGTAGATGGCAAAAGGCACGGCATCGTCCTTGAGGTGGATCTGCATTGGGGGACCCTTCATAGGCTTGAGTGGAGCTGTCTGGAGATCCTCCTTGGAGACTAGCACGTCCTTGAACTCTCGAAGAAAGAACTCCTTGGCTTGTGCAGGTGACGTGGTGGCTGTGAAAGGTAGCTCCTTACACTGTTGATGTGTTTAACCTGTAGAATTGGCTTGGGGAATTCCGCTGAAATGATGGCTAATTCTTGACAGTGGCGTTTGGACAGAAGCGGCGTCAGAACACCCTCGCGGACTTGGATTGTGGCAGAACAGGAACGTTTGCTGATTGTGAGTTGTGCATGAAACGTCCCCAAAGCAGGAGCCATTGCAGAGCCATCCGCGTTGAGCGTCGTTGTCGGAGGTGGAGGTCGTAGGCTGCTGATAGGAATCTGAAGTACGTCGACGTGTCTTCGGTCAATCACTGTGATGTCTGCACCTGTGTCTGGAAGCATGTGGAGTTTTCTGGTGGTGCCGCTGTAGGTGAAACTCACAGATTGTCAGTGTGGGTGCATGAACAGGAGATCCCACACGTCGGCAACTTGTGGTCTTCTTTGCTGTAGACTTGTGGGAGGAAGCGTCGTTGTCCTGAGTGGAGTTGTCCTGACTGGCGGGCTTCTTTGAAGATCTGCAGCATTTGTCATAGTGGCCCATATGGTTGCAGCGACGACACTGGGCGGTGGTAGCAGGGCAAGCAGGAGTCCTAGGCTTATGACCACGACTTCCGCAGTTAGTGCAGGTGTAGTCTTCAGCCGGGCACTTGTTCTTGTCGTGCCGGCGAGCACAACGCTGGCAGGCGGCAGCCGATGCCAAGGGCTGTTGCGATGCGGAGAACTTGTCGCGTTGCTTAACTTGCTTGTTCTGCTTATACGCTGACACGGCATTAACCTGGGACAGTGGGGCATGTATGGCTGACATAGCGCTTCGAGTGGCCTCGTGTGCACGGCAAGTGTTGACGATGTCCTGTAATGAAGGGGTGGCGTCGAGGGAAAGCAACTTCTGTACAAGTTCTTCGTCGTGTATGCCCATCAGAATGACCATCTTGAGTTGGGTCTCATTGCAGGCTGAAGAGTTCCCTGGGCAGACGTCAATTTCTTCGGCGATGTGGCAGAGGCGGACGTAGAAGTTGTTGAATGACTCGCCCTGTTTTTGCTTGCATCTGAACAGGTCCCTGTGACGGAGAGCTTCATTGCGAGAATTCTTGATGTGCTCCTGAAGTGCATCGAGGACTGCGTCAACGGTCTTGTCAGTGTCAGGGGCTATGCTTAAGGTGTGCTCCAAAAGCTGCTGTGTCTCCAGGGTTAAGCACATCCGCATCTGGATCAGTGGGTTTCTCCCTCGGTAGTTTTGATAAGTCCACCATAATAGAGTAATCGTCCCATCGACGCCTCCATTCTCTGAAAACCTGGAAGGTGGCATCAGCACGAAGGGGCGGCGGGTTCTGGGTGATAGCCTTCTGTGGTGGAGGTGGAGCTGTAGGGGTGGAGGATGTTGTGGAATGGGGTGTTGTCCCCGCTGAGGTGGGTGTAGGTGCGGCGGCAGGTGGGATAATTTGGGCCAGAGCCTGGACAAGGGCGGAGAACTTGGCATCGTCCATCTGTCTCCTGTAGTCCTCTTCCGTGTGTCGTTTTGTTTCCTCCTCCTGTCGTCGTCATGTTTCCTCCTCCTGTCGTCGGTTTTCCTCTTCCCATCTTCTTCGGTCCTCCTCCTGTTGTCTGCGGTCCTCCTCCTGTCTTCTGCGGTCCTCCTCCTGTCTTCTGGTATAGTCATCCTGTTGTCTGCATTGCTTCATATACTGTATGACCTGAAGGTCTGCACTTGTGGTAGGTTGTAGACTTGCAGGGTGTGGTGACAGGGGTGGCATCCCCCTATAGTGTAGGGGAGGTAAAGTGGGGGGAGGTTGGGGAGGTGGAGTGAAATGAGGGGTGGTGAGAGGAGGAGAGGTTGGAGTGGAATGAACTGACTGGTACCCCTTACCAGCAACTCCAACAGTATCTCCATCATTATCTCCACCACTATCTCCACCTTTATCTCCCTCCCCAGTATGGTCGTGTGGGGTGTCTGTGGGCTCCCCATCAATCTGCCCATCTCCCTCCATACTTGGTTGATAGCTGACACACTGTACTCTTGCAGGAACGTTGAAAATGTGCAGTACAACTGGAACAGTTTATTTAATAGCGCAAGAAATTATCTGTGCTAGAGTGAGTGAGTGAGTGCGGTAGGCTTGGCAACACCATGTTGACTTGGCAGCGATGTGCGTGTGCCCGTGCGCGCATGTGCCGACCCAGCTGGAGAGCGTGCAGCCTGCAGTGCAGTGTATCTGGAACCGTCAGAGAGGGAGGGTATGCTACTCCTCGCTCTTGTCCAGCTATGTTTCGGCGGCTATAACCCTCACAGCAAGTCGGGAATGGGCACAAATGACATGAAACATATAATAAAGGCACTTCACTACACTCTTAAGCATTTCACTGCACTATAAAGCACTGCACAATAATAAATCCAGGGCTGGAGAGGTGAGGTCTTGCAAGATGGCTGCCTGATAATCCGGTCTTGGCTCGTATCTCCTGGCTTTACTAATACACTGCGCCATGTATGGTTGTCATGTAAAGCTACAACAACCTTGATAATCCTTTCTTGCACAAGGATGTAAAGTAAAAGTCCAGAGGTAAGTTTATAGGTTCTATATTAGCCAAAGAGATACAGAGAGCTGGGGGGCACTGTGCTGAAGGTGCCGACCGGAGTTTAACTGAGGGTAACATGTGCAGTGTTGCCGGATGTATTTGGTGCAACGCTGCCGCTATTACATAATACGGTACATTATCATCTCATATGAAACAATGGTAGTATTGCCCTGAAAGTACATGTATGTATGTTGCAATATGATTAAGGCATGTGTACACTCTGTATATATGTTATGTGTGCACTTAACCTATATCAACAGTATCCTCCTCCTCCTCCCTTGTCACATTCACCACATTCTGCCTGTCAGACCTATCCCTGGCAACAGCATTAATAAGGAACAGATCCGGCTCCTCCATTCCCAGCTCTCGTGTCGCAGCACCATCAGTAGTCCCGGAACCGATTATGGGGGAGATGATCACCTTACTCCCTGCCAAATCATTGCCTAACACAAGGTCAATCCCAGGCACTGGCAATTCATCAATTATCCCAACCGTCACCTCTCCATTCACAAGGTCACTTTTGAGCCCAACAGTTACGAGTGGTACAGACAGATTGCCACCCATACCGTGAATGAGGATGCATTTTCCCTCATCCACCGGTTTTCCCAGCACTTTCGCGCTCAGGAGGGTTTGGGCTGCACCTGTATCTCTCAAGATCCTCACCGGCTTCATCAGATCATTCCTCAGAACAGAACCATGTGAGACAAAAGGTGCAAAGGTGTCATTCTCATTCCTCTCCTCCTTCTCCTCCTGTCCTTCTTTCACACAGACTCTCCCCAGAATGGCCATCAGAGCTACAGATTTAAACTCCTTCAGGTATTCAGCCTTACTGCCATCTACCATATCCCCCATGCCCTCATGCCTCAGTGAAACAATTACGTTCCGTGTGGTTAACTTTACCACAATAGGAACACTTCACCTCTTTCTTTGGCTCTACTTTGTTTACGTTAGTGGTATGACCAGCACTGGGGTGCCATGGCTTGTCATTCCACTGCTGAGATGGACTTTTGTGAGCCTGACTGGTAACACTGTCATGGTGAAGTGACCTTGAAGATGCTTGGTAATTGTTTTCTCTCCTGTCGTATGCCTGACTGTCTGAACATATTTTATGATTCACGACATATTCATCAGCGAGCTTGGCAGCTTTCTCGGTATCCATGGTACCCTTCTCAAGGATATGTGAAGCTACTTCTTTAGTGATTGTCCCAAGAAATTGTTCCAAAAGAATGAGCTCAAACAACTTCTCATAATTGTCTTTAACCTCCCGAGAACGCAGCCACCTGTGTAGTGCCTTTTGTGTTTCACACATGAACTCCACATGTGTCAAATTGTGACTGATAAAGGTATTTCTGAACTTTAGACGATAAGCTTCAGGGACTAACTCGTATGCATGCAGAACGGTTTCCTTTACAGTCTCATAATCATCACTCTGAGCCACGGAAAGTGCAGTGTAGGCAGCAAAAGCTTTTCCCTTTAGCACACTTTGTAGCAAAACAGCCCACTTCACCCTTGGCCAGCTCATGTTAGTAGCTAGTTTCTCAAAAGACCCAAAAAACCCAGTGGGGTCTTTCTCATCGAAAGCAGGCACCATACGTATATGCCTAGTAACGTCAAAAGCAGCATTAGCACCCGTCTGCTCATTCCGTGCCCCGCTAGAGAACTCAACTTGCTTTGCCTCCAAATGAAGTCTTGTCTGTTCTGTTGTTTGTTTTTCCTGTTCTGTTTGTTGTTTAGCCTGTTCTGTTTCTTATTTAGCCTGTTCTGTTTGTAGTTTAGCCTGTTCTGTTTGTTGTTTGTCTTGTTCTATTTTAATTTTGCCAATTCCAGTTGCATTCTAAGCAACTCTAATTGGTCGCTTGTGTTTTGTGTTGGTTGTAATTGTGGTGTGTCAGTCACACCGTGTACATGAGTGTCACCTAGCTCCTCCATGGTGGTGGAATGAAGCCCTAATGTAATTAACACCGAAGAAAGCAAATCTGCTTTAGTGTCAGAGTCTAAGCTATCAATCTCCAACTTGTCGGCTATCAATTGGAGTTCATGTTTAGACAAGGCAAGTACCTCATCACGAGTGGGACCTGAGTGAAGAAACCGTTCTACATCCGCATCACTCGTGAGAACCATATTGGCCTGTTATAATTGAGTTGACTAAACCACAAAAACAAAATCAAGTTCATGTATCAGAAGTGAGAGATGTGAGCAGTTGTATATCACCCCCTAAAAACCGTCTTAAGTCGTAATTCCAGCGGAAAACGGAAGAAAACAAAAATATTAAAAGATTTTTGAGTTCAAGTTCCCGAGGACAGTCACAGAAAACAAACAAGTTCCAAATGCGGGTGCAAACTCGCAAACTTCGTTGGACAAGGTCGCCAATTTCTTAAGAACATAAGAACATAAGAAAATGGGAGTCTGCAGAAAGCCGATTGGCCCAAGCAAGGTAGATCCCTGTCCCACACAACCCCAATTTCAAAGCCCAATTATAGGCTCAACATTCTAATACCCTGAGGATCATCTTACCAAAACGGTTAGAGATTAACGCAGGATTACGGGGGTCTGCAGAGCGCTGATTGGCCCAACCCGGCTGATCCCCCTTCACACCCAACCCTTCTCGTCCATATGCTTATCCAATTTTATCTTAAAGCTCCTACCGTTTCTAATCCCACTATAGCACTTGGTAGTCCATTCCACCCATCTACAACTCTGTTACCTAACCAATATTTGCCTATATCTTTTCTGAAACGAAATTTATCTAATTTGAAACCATTGGTACGAGTTCTTTCGCTATCACTGAGCTTTAGTACATTTGTCATGTCCCCTTTGTTAATCCCACTAACCCACTTGAACACCTCTATCATATCCCCTCTAACTCTGCGTCTCTCTAACGAATGTAAGCTTAATTTCTTCAACCTTTCTTTATACGGAAGATTTCTAATATTATGGATCATTTTTGTCATTCTACGTTGTACTCTCTCCAATGAATCTATGTCCATTCTGTAATAAGGACACCAAAATTGAACAGCATAATCCATATGGGGTCTCACTAATGACAAGTAAAGTTTTAAGATAACATCAGCAGTTCTGTTACTCACACTCCTAGAGATGAACCCGAGAATCCTGTTTGCCTTGTTTCGAACGCTTATACACTGTTGTCTAGGCTTCAAATCATTGCTAACAAACACACCTAGATCTTTCTCACAATTCGAGTTTTCTAATTCCATATTAGCTAGTTTATATTTAACATTTGTATGCATCTTTCCTATCTTTAATGCCTTGCATTTGTCAATGTTAAACTTCATCTGCCAATGTACTGACCATTCGTGTAAGGTATCTAGATCCCTTTGGAGGCACTCTATATCTCTATCTGAATCAATTGTTCTCCCCATTTTGGTATCGTCTGCAAATTTACTTATCCTACTAGTTATACCTAAATCAAGGTCATTTATGTATATAACAAACAACAGAGGACCTAATACAGATCCCTGGGAGACACCACTTTTCACTGCTCCCCATTCTGACTTCGTACCATTTATGCTGACTCTCTGCTTCCTACCAATTAGCCATGACCTAATCCATCCCAACAACGCCCCACCTATTCCATGCGCCTCAACCTTTCTCATCAATCTCTCATGGGGGACTCTGTCGAAAGCTTTACTGAAATCTAAATATATTATATCATATGACTTGTCCTTATCTACTGCTTCATATACCTCTGAGACAAAACTAAGGAAATTAGTAAGGCAAGAACGTCCCTGAGTGAATCCATGCTGAGAAGAATTTATTAAATTAAATGTATCTAAGTGGTTTCTAATTTCACTAGCAATAATTGACTCTAGTAGCTTTCCTATGATTGATGTAAGACTAATGGGACGGTAATTGGATGCTATTGATTTGTCACCTTTTTTGAAGATCGGAACTACGTTTGCAAGCTTCCAAGCTTCTGGAACTATACCTGTCTCTAATGACTTGTTAAATAGAAATGTTAATGGGTAACTTAACTCATCCCTACATTCTTTTAATACTCTAGCATATACCTCATCAGGACCAGGCGATTTATGAGGTTTCAGCCTGTCAATTTCCTTAAGCACATCATTTCTACTTATAGTAACCGTACTTACCTATTTTCTATACTATCGCTATATACCTTACAGACTTCTGGAAACTGTGCCAAATTTTCATTAGTGAAAACGGAAAGAAATTGACTATTTAATGTACTGCACATTTCTAAATAATTTTCTGTCATTTCTCCTATCAAAGTTTTAAGGAGACCAATTACATCTCTAACCTTTGATTTATATAGTTGGTAAAAACCTTTAGGATTATTTTTTGAGTCATTGGCAACCTTAATTTCATAATTTCTTTTTTCTTTCCTAATATCCATTTTTTACCTGTCTTGATAGATTCTGATAGTAAGCAAGTAGGTGAATTTCGCCTTTCCTAATTTTTCTATATATTCCTCTCTTTTGTCCTAGAAGATCTAATAGTCTATTATTCATCCATTTGGGTTGGTTCTGTGTTGATCTAAATTTTCTTTTGGGGATGTATTTATTTTGTGCATTGAATACTGACTTGATAAAATTATCGTATGTATCTACCAAAGTTGACGTCTCTTCCTGACTTAAGATGACAGGTGCCTGAGAAAGGGTACACTCATTTGGACACCTGGATCGACTTAATTTTTTTACCATAGGGTCAGCTAATAGGGCTCTTCTTAACCCACCATAATTGGCTTTTCTGAAGTCAGGTATTAATGTTGTATTCTCTCTGGTATTACCTTTCCATTGTATATTAAAATACACAGAATTGTGGTCACTATTTCCTAGGTGGTCCCCTATCTCTACATTATTTACCATATGTTCATTGTTACTGAAAACTAAATCGAGAATATTATTACCTCTAGTTGGCGTATCTATGAATTGAAATAAAAAACTATCTTGTATTCTTGTTACGACCCACGTGGATATTACCCAAGAGAATAAAATAATACCACGGCAACACACTTATCTGACTCTAATGTCCCCCAAAAAGGCAATCAACTGGAACTACAAGGTTCATATTATCAATAAAAAAGATGATATTAAATACCATGAACAAGTAGGTCTGGAGAGGCTGCAAAGGCACCTCCACTCTTGTCCGGGACCTAAGGCAAACTGTCCTTTTCATATTCTCCCATGATCATTCTCACCTCCCTACCCAGCACTTATGGGCAAGAAATATGGGAGTCACACGTTGCCGTGGAGTCGTCATGGCCATTACCCCTAGGACTCTTATTTCAGTCCAAGGGTCCCTTGGGGTTAAGTCTTAGTCTTGGGGTCATCACAGCTATTACCACTATGACTCATAACTTTGTTGCAGCTGATAAGGTCTTCCGCGCTCCACGTTTTTCTTCTCCTTCCCTCCTTCATCTCTTCTCTGTTCTGCTCTCTCTCTCCTCACATCACAATTATATACTGTATATATATATATATATATATATATATAATGTATATATCTTAAATACGATAGGCTATGACTCTTTTATGATCCCGTATGTCTCTGTGACGTCACGGTCGCTCCTGCAGCACGACGTAGGACGAGTAGATCGTATATTATAAGATTGTAAATAAGTTAAGTTATAAAAGGCCTAATATGCTATTAAGCAATATTGCCATGGTCTTATGTAGTATATATGAATTTATTGTATATATTAATATAATTTATCGTATAGAGCAACCTAGATGCGGTACGATAATTTGGGCTCCTGGCGTTTGCCAAGGCAGCAAAGTGTGCCTCTGAGGAAGAGAGAGCAGAGCCTTCACGAACACCGACCAGTTAACATCTATTTTCCGCCCTCAGTGGATCGCGCTTTTGTGCCTCAAATCAAAGTACACTGACAGCAATACAAACAGCTACACCATCACGACGCTCTCATCGACGCCATGACTGACTGACATATAAGCATAATATTCATGTCCATTCCCATGTAATCATTTATTCTTTCTTTCACTTGACTCGAGTTTCGGGACCGAAGTCTCGTTCCCCATTGTCCACCATATTGGGTAAACGTTCTCCCTTGCCTTATTGTCACGTGGAACTATTGGTGAGTTCATTCCTGGCTAATATTAACCCTTATAACCTTACCCTATATATAAATTTATAATGTGAGACCTTTGGATATAAATTAGCTTGTTTCAGATTGAATTCAATTTAGATATGGAGTAGTTTTAATTTAGATTGATTTTATTTTATTCATTATAGCTTAGTAATATTTAACTTCCATTGATAGTTTACCACATTGGTGCCCAGACCTCGGGAATTAGCTACCAGTAAGGGATTTTAAGGCAATGAACAAGGGGACATATAACAGGATGCAGGAACAACTCTATGATAATCTGGTAGGACTAGCCAAGCGGTGGTTAGAGCCGGAATGCAGAGTCACATCGTTGCGCCTGTCTAAGTCCTGCATCCCACCCATCATCTTTCCCCAATAATTTTCTTTTCCATTTCAGACTTCCTGTGACATATGACCTGACCTAACATTTTGTCTTGTTCAATATGACCCCCTAGTAGGTATTGCTATTTTGTGTACTATTTTTTCTCCATAACATAGAAGTCCGCCGGTCGGCGTCTCTTAACTAGACTACTATTTTGCCGTTGTTTTTGTAACATTTAGATACATAGCCTATAGGCTTAGATGCAAAATGAGTAAACAGGAAGAGACACCGTCGGGTGGGGTGCTGATCAAGGCCTCTAAAAATCAAAGGGCGGGACTTCGGGGAGTATTAAATAGGCTAATTGTGGACGTCAACACTTTCATCACTACTGCTGACCTAGAGGAATTGGAAGCTAGATTAGACAACGTCCAGGCTACCCACGGTCGTATTATGGCTCTGAGTGAGGTGATTGTGGCAGGCATGACAGGGGAGGAAGAGATAGTTACAGAGTGTGATAATCGCGCCCTCTATGATGAACCTGTCTTTAGAGCGAAGCACATATTACAGCGTGCTGTCGCAAGTAAGAAGGGAGGCGAGAATGAGGCCCATAGAAGGGCTGACCCAAAACACACTGTACACCTCCCAAAGCTCAATCTTCCTACATTTGGGGGCAAATTGACTGAGTGGTTAGCTTTTTGGGACGTATTTCGGTGTACAGTTCATGAATCCTCTTTGGATAATGTCCGCAAGTTTCACTATCTGAAGGGACAAATGGAAGGAGAGGCCTTACATTTGATAGAGGGTTTTGCAGTAGTGGGTGATAGTTATCTTGAGGCAGTACAATTATTAAAGTCCACATACGGGGATCAAGAGCAGTTGAAGATGGCCCATGTCGTTGCCTTGTAAAAGCTCGCAGAACCACAGTATAAGGTTGAGGAGTTAGCAAATTTTAGGGCAAATATGGAGTGCCATACTCGATCGCTAGACACCCTAGGGCTCACCACACAGGAAATGATAGTCATTATCTTACGTCAGAAGCTTCCTATGGCAATACTTGACAAGGTTAGATCATTTGATCTGGGGGAGTTCAAAACTCAGTTCAGTAAGGAAATTAGCAATCTACAGTTGAACAATGGGAGAATGTATGTATCGGGAGGGAGTGGGAATGTGGAGAAGAGGGGAACTGTAAGCATGACAGTGGGGACTAAAGAAAAGAAAGAGGGTACGTATAAGAAACCTGCTCAGATTCTATGTAAGCTATGTAACAACAAACATAAATGGAGTTTCTGTGTAAAATACCCAACAAATGAGACAAAACTAGCACAGGCGAAAAGATTGAAGCTATGTGTAGGTTGTCTAAGTAAGGAACATGGTAAGCAGGGACAATAATGTACTGCTACATACTTAAGGCCCTGTCGCCACTGCAAAGGTCATCACTTTGATAAGTTGTGTCCTACAGCATATAAAGTCAAAGACGTTAAAACAGAGGGTACTACAACTTTGACACTAGGTAGCAAGCAAGACACCACTATATTGCCCACAATACAGATTCCCATGGAAGGTAAAGACAGTAACAAAGTTTGTCGGGTACTTCTAGATCAAGGGCCTCAACGTTCCTTTATAAAGAGGTCCGTCTTTGTGGGACTGAAGCACCGAATCGTAGGGGCTGAGACTCTTCGATTGCAGGGCTTCACAGGGGTTACTGACAAACAAGACTACGAGATAGCGGAGATTTCATATTTCTACCGTAAAAACCGGTACTTTATGACATGTATCGTAATAGACACCCTACCAGAATATGTATCTGTAGGAGGAAGAAGGTGGAACACGCATTACGTAGCAAAGGGGTTAACTTGTCAGATCCCATGGGAAATCAGAGCGAGGTTCATGTTCTACTTAAGTGTGGATCATTATTATGAAGTAGTATACCCTGGATTTAAAAAGATGTGTGGTGTAATTCTAATCCCCACTAAATTTGGATATTGCATGAGCGGAAAGGGGCATACTACGCAGTCAAAGGTCCTGGTCGACACGGTCTCGATATATAGAGTTAATGTAACCGCGGCAGAGGAGTTGGGAAGGGAGGATTCCCAACCTAGTGACCCTAAGGTGGCTGCCGAGTTCGACCTGGAACGACTGTAGAGATTGGATCACATAGGCATTAATCCTATGGAGACTGATTATGACTCGGAAGTTGCGCTGCAAAGGTTTGACGAGTCTGTGAGGTACTGTGCCTCAGACAAGCAATATAAAGTTAGTTTACCCTGGAAGAACAGTGAGATAAGCCTACCTACCAACTATGGTTTGGCATTAGGTCGCTTGCTCGCATTACAGCGTAAATTGTCTAATGAACCGAGCACGCGCCATGCGTATGACGATGTATTTCGGAGTTATGAAGGTAGGGGCTTTATTGAGAGAGTCGATGTTAAGGAACCGATTAAGAAGGGTAGGGTTCACTATCTGGCCCATCATGGGGTAAGAAAAGACAGCGTCACCACACCAATACGGGTGGTGCATGACTGCTCTGCCCACCAAGGTCAACTACCCAGTCTAAATGACTGCCTGCTGACAGGTCCGTCCATGGTGTCGGACCTGTCCCAACATCTATTGCGGTTTACGCTGGGGAAGTGCGCATATACCAGTGACATCGAGAAAGCATTCTTGATGGTCAAGCTAAAGGAGGAAGATAGAGATGTTACCCGCTTTCTTTGGTTCAGCGACATTAGCGACTCTGAAAGTCCGGTCATCATATACCGTTTTCGGGTTGTACTTTTTGGGGCCACGTGTTCACAGTTTTTGTTAAATGCCACAATCAAAAAACATCTAGCTGATACTCATGAGGACACAAGTAAACTATCTCACGGATTATATATAGACAATTTGCAGGGTTCTAGCGATAGTCAGGATGATTTGTTATATACATACTGGCAAGCACGCAGATTGTTTGCGGATGCACATCTATTTCTCCGCGAGTGGGTTACTAATAGTGAAGATCTTCAGAGTTTGATAGAGGTGGAAGGTACGGCATCTCATAAACAGGAAAAGTCCAGACATTTGGGGATGGTCTGGCAACCTAAACATGCCATACTAACTTTTCAAACAAGGTCTTTTGCTCAGCAGACAGGAGCGCACACAAAAAGAAGTCTGCTGAGCAAAGTTGCGCAATTTTTTGATCCTTTGGGATTACCCGTTACCATAAGAGCTAGGATTCAAATGCAGGAAGTTTGGAGACGTAAAATAGGATGGGATGACAGTTTGCCCGAGGACCTGAATGACCAAGGGATATTGTTGTTGAATGAGTATGCCATCCTATGTACTAAACCTATACCTCGTAAAGTGGCGGCGTTCGGTGACGTTATGTTACACAAGTTTTGCGATGCTAGCGCCACGGCATACGGGGTACCCATATATGTCGTTACTTCATTTGGGGCACATTTAGTTACAGCCCGGGCCAAGGTAGCCCCGGTTAAAAAGGTAAATATCCCTAAAATGGAATTGACTGCCATGCTGCTCTTAGCACATCTGGTGCAACATGTACGCGCAGCATACGAGAGCGAATTAAATATTGAAATCGTTCAGGTTTGGTGCGATAGTCAGGTCGCACTCAACTGGATACATAGCAAGAAGTCTCTGCCAGTTTATGTGCGGAATAGGGTAGATGAGATTAGAGCCCTTTTGCCAGACGTTGCTTATCATTATGTAAATACAAAAGAAAACCCTAGTGATCTCATAACTAGGGGTATAACGGCTAGCCAGTTAGTGAAGTCCGAATTGTGGTGGCATGGTCCAAAGTGGCTGCTCCATGAAAGTGAAAGGACGATTTGGCATGCTGTTGGTGAGGGACTTCTGCCACTGGAAACAGTGGCAGTTACAGCCCAACCAAATGAGCCACCGGGTCCAATCATAGAGTGGGCAAGATTCGGTGACTATAATAAACTAGTCAGAGTTGTACCTTGGGTATTGCGATATGTATCCAATATCAAGCTTAAAGTAACGGGCCAACTCTGCAACAGGGGTCACAACATTGATGCTCGTGAATTTAAAGCAGCTGAAGAAACTTTGTTCAAACGGGTTCAAGTAGAAACCTTTTCCAATGAATTAGAATCCTTGCAAAGCTCGAATAAGATATAAATGCCTAATATAGTGCGTCAACTAAGGTTGCACCTAGACAATGGCCTCATCAGGTGTGAGGGTCGCCTGAAGTGGTCGGGTGTAACAGACGGCACAAACCGCCCTATACTTATGCCAACAAGACATCACGTTACTGATCTATTGATCATACGTGCACATAAGGAAGTAAAACACTACGGGGTATGTCATATTATATCAAATTTACGTCTCACATGATGGATACCCAGAGTTCGACAAGAAGCTCGACGCGTAGTAAGAAAGTGTGTAATATGCCAGAGACTAAAAGGTAAACCATATGCAACTGGACCAGCTCCACCTCTACCTGAATGCTGTGTAAAGCACGTAGAACCTTTCCAAGCTGTAGGATTAGATTACACAGGGGCATTGAAGACGAGTGAGCATGAGAAGGTTTATATATTATTGTTTACCTGTTCAACGTCTCGAGCGGTACACCTAGAACTATGTGATAATATGTCTAGCGAAGAATTTATGCTGGCGTTTAGATGGTTTTGTGCCCGTCGTTCATTCCCTCAACTCATTCTTACCGACAATGCTCCCACTTATGTTCAGGCATCAAAATATCTAAAGGATATGAGTAGTGATCCTACTATCATCACTTTTTTGGGAGAGAAGAAGTGCGAATGGAGGTTCATTCCAGTTAAGGCACCATAGTTTGGTGAAATGTGGGAACGGTGTGTCGGCATAGTGAAGTCAGGACTCAGAGCGGTAGTAGGACGTGCTCTATTAAAGAAGAGTGAGTTAACGACAGTCCTCACAGAGATAGAGGCAGTCGTGAACGATCGTCCGCTTACATATGTGTACACCGACCTGCAAGAACCACTACCATTAACGCCAGCTCACTTGCTATATGGAAAACCATTGACTGCGTTTCCATCTGATTTCCGATCCATAGTAGAGTTAGAGGATCCCTCGTTGTACTCTAAGGTAGCGGTGTCTAAGAGATACCAGTATATATCAAGGATAATCGAGGATTTTAGGAAACGGTGGATTAGTGAATATCTGCTAGCATTGAGGGAAAGGAGTGTTACTCCCTCTGGTAGACCAACGGCACCTACTGTTGGTGAAGTTGTTTTAATTAAAGAAGATAGTCCTCGTTTATACTGGAAATTGGGCCGCGTGTTGGAGGTATACAAGGGGGCAGACTCTGTAGAGCGGGTGGCGCTATTGAAGATAGCCACTGGAACTACTGTTCATCCTATCGCACGTTTGTACGCTTTGGAGCTCGATTCTGCATTGCAATCTGATGCTCCACCTGTTATTGCTGGGTCCGAGGATTCTCAAAGGAACAACTCCCCTCTTACTGATGGTGATCATTCTCGGACCGGGCCGCGTCCCAGACGCGCTGCTGCTGGCGCCGTCGACATGTGGCGTTAGAAGATAGCCTCTGGGCAACTTTAAGTTTAAGGTGGGGTTCAGGTATTTTTTTGTGGGGGGAGTATATCGTAAATACGATAGGCTATGACTCTTTTGTGATCCCGTATGTCTCTGTGACGTCACAGTCGCTCCTGCAGCACGACGTAGGACGAGTAGATCGTATATTATAAGATTGTAAATAAGTTAAGTTATAAAAGGCCTAATATGCTATTAAGCAATATTGCCATGGTCTTACGTAGTATATATGAATTTATCGTATATATTAATATAATTTATGTAATAGAGCAACCTAGATGCGGTACGATATATATATACAGTATATATACTGTATACCGGTATATGTTTTTTTTGTTTTTTTTGTTTTTTGCAGTGATTCTGGACATCAAAGCACCTAGAGGATACAAATAATTTATTCCTAAAACGAGGGAAACTTGCCAATTCGGTCACCAACATTATTTATACCATCCGTGAGCCTTTATACCCCCCCCCCCTCCTCTCTATTTATCTCACCCATCGTCTCTCTCTCTCTCTCTCTCTCTATATATATATATATATATATATATATATATATATATATATATACAGTATATATATATTCTGACATACGGAGCCCTGTATGTTTATTTAAGAGTTAGAATTCAGAGTTGAAGGAGTGACGAATCACCCAGGCGGCGAAGCAGACCAGCGAGTGGGAAACCAGCTCGTCTGCATACCAGCAAACAAGCCTTCACACCTGCGTGTGTCATAGGGGATCCTGCAAACTACTTCGATGACCCGACGCTATGACGATGATCGACGCCAATCGACGCCATTGGACCACGCACCTCTTACGCAACTAGAGGAGCTGTGATTGGGGCGCGCACCATCCCCCGCCTCCTGATTCGTTCCTACACCATCATTACTTAGTATATAAGACCCGAGTAGTGGGCATTCAAATCAGTCTCATTTGGAGTTGTGAAGGTGAACTTGCAGCTGGAGGAAGACGGGGTGAAGTATTATAATGGGATTGTGACTGTCAGTCAGATTATATAAGTGTGTGTTAAGTGTGTTCGGTGTAAACACTTACGTTATGTTGGTTAGTGAGATATGTGATTGGGAATTAACGTTAACGCTACTATTATGTACTTAACTATTTTAGTTGACTGACTTGTGGACTAAAGCAACTCTTCAAGTAATTGGGTTATGATAAAAGTAATACTATTGTTTTATATTAATACTTACGAGTTCTTTCATTTGCTTACATTGCTGGTAAGAACAAGAACGGTGATACTATTGTCTCTTATTAGTAATATCGCCTTAGACTAACATGGCTGTTTTAATGTTACTTCTAGTGATTTCCTAAGCTGAAGAAAATTCGGGTGGATGGGACTCGTTAGCCTTGGTCGGCAACTCATCTAGGGGAGACAACCTTATACAAATCCGGGTGGATGGGACTCGTCAGCCTTGGTTGGCAACCTGTCTAGGGGAGTAAACCTGATACAAATCCGTACTGCTTACCTAAGGGTAAGGCAGGTTAGTGGATGGATTAGCCGAACACCACTGTAGAAAAATAGTGCTAACAAGATACACAGAGGGCCTCTGAGTCGGACGGATCCTAAATTGAGTGGTCAATCCTGTAAGTCCTTCACTAAACTGGCTCGGGTTGTCCCTCTCACAGGGAATAGGTCCGCTTGGGGGCATTCTGTGTATGGCCACCCTCGTAAGGGGAGTAAGGCGTCCGGCAATAGATAGAAGAAAATTCGTTTAGCTTCAAAATATTATTTTTGCTTTTCATATTATTTGAGTGAGACCTGAATCGAATCTATGAAGCGATCCTGTAACTTAATTTACTCATAATCAAACCTCAATGTTACGTGGTTAAGAAATACATTTATATAATTATTAAATATATATCTAACTTTTTATGTGACTTTGATATTAATCCTGATAATAATAATATAATACTATTAACGTAAAACAAGAACCAAGAATAATAACTACATTAAATATAAATATAAGGACATGATATAAGAAAACTATCTATTCATTTAAAAAAGGGTAAGAGACAGAAATATTCTTACCTTAATATTTATCTTTCAAGGCTTGATATATAATTAATAGTCCTTCTTTAGATATAACTTATTCGGTTCATAACTATAGCCTACTAAGCTTCGGTTAAATAATAATTCTTTATAAATACTACATGACTTTAATTAGTTTCAGTATTTTTCCATAATTAAAGAGTATCAGTCGATAAAGGATACCAAGTCCTAAGATCCAAAAGGAAAGGAAGCAACAACAGGAAATAATTTTATTAGATTTTACTTTCGTTTTGCCTTCAGCTGACTGATACATTAATATATATCTCTGTGCTATCTAGATTCATCAAGTTAACCACTTGAGGATCAAGATACGTAACAGAAGAGTGGCGACCTCGCCAGGATTCGTTTCATACAGTTTCACTCAGTTTCATTACCGTTTCACTACTTACAAATCCAATATTAATCATGCCTGATCTAATTAGTGACGAAGATGCTCGAGTTTTCATAGAATCAGAACCCACAGCCCCTGATATTGACCGTCTGTCAAAATCCGAACTGAAAGTGCTTGCCTCACATCTCCAGTTAACTGTCTCAAACATGTCCAAAGTAGAGGTGGCTCAGACCATAAAAACCCACCTGTTCCCTGTAGAAGGCGGGGAGGGAGACGGAGCAGTTGGTGGGATCCCGAGTAAACCTAGCCAACTTGATGAACAATTGCCACCTGGTTTTACCGTTGATCAAGTACTAGAACTAGCCAGAATAAAAGTGTTAACAAGCCAGAGCAACGACCGAACAATATCAATATCAATATCAAATAGCTCAACTAAATGTCAACACAAATGCTCCCTTAATTGCTCCCCCTCTGGGATTGACTATGACCAGTGTCATTCCACCTTTCACTGAGGATAATGTGCAGGATTTCTTTGTTTTGTTTGAGGAAGTTGCTGGAGGTATGAGGTGGACAAGAGATCAATGGCCTTTTATGTTACAAACCGTTTTGACAGGGCAGGCTCGAGCCACGTATTTGTCAGAAGTAGCAGAGGTTAGGCAGGATTATGACAATCTCAAAGAAGCTATCCTATAAACCTATCAATTGCAGCCTGAGGCTTACAGGCAATGTTTCCGTAAAAACCAGAAGAAAGTAGAAGAAACCCATAAGGTATTTGCCAGGACCATGACTAAAACTTTCAATCATTGGGTCAAGAGTAAGAAAGTCACAAGCTACAACGATCTGAAGGAGTTGGTCCTGTTAGAAAATTTCCTATGGAAAATTGATTCTTCTGTAGCCTATCATTTAAAGGGGAAAAAGGTAGATTGTCTTGCCGACGCCGCTGACATGGCTGACACATACGTGCTCAACAACAAATTTCGTGGAAAGAAGCCCTACGATAATTCTAGTTCTAATTTTAAGTATCCCAATCACAAATCTGACAGACCCAGTCACAAGCCTGTAACGTCTTCCCCAGCTAGCCAAAATAGAATTGTTCCCCCAACTAAAAATGCGACTCAGGGCAATGGTAACAGAGGTGGGGCCCAAAGTAATAGTAATGCTCAAAGAGGGAATGTTCCCGTATCCCCTAAAGTATGTACTTTTTGTGGCAAGAGAGGCCACCTAGCTTATCAGTGCTGGGCCAAGGAGAAAACTGAGAGATCGGGGCAGACAGTTACCGCCGTATCTCAAACTCCATATGTGCCTTTAATGCAGGACTCCCGACAGAAGGAGTACCTAGCACCAAAAGTTCCTTTAATGCAGGACTCCCGACAGAAGGAGTACCTGGCACCAAAAGTTCCTTTAATGCAGGATTCTCGACAGAAGGAGTACCTAGCAGCTAACGTAAACCATCTAGACTGGGGTGTAGTAGCATGCGTGGTGCAACCCACTAGGGTTAAGCCAATAATAATTTCACCATCAGTGCAGGACAGTTACCGTCCCTTTATTTCATCTGGCAACATGAGATTAAATGGTTGTATGCATGAATCTTACTTGAATCTTACTTGAAGTCGTCTAGAGGTCCCGTCCTCACAGTCGTGGTCCGCCACCGCTGCGTATGAGGTAACAATTCTGAGAGACACAGGTTCTACTAGCACCCTCATGGTGAATCCTTATACTGAGTGCCCACCTGGCGAACCAGTTATAATGAGAGGTGCTGGAGGCCAATTTTATGCATACTTGGTAAAAGGCGAAATTGAATGTGAGTTACTACAGGGTGAGGCCACCATAGCTTTGTGTAGGTCCCAAGATATCCCTGTGCCTGGGGTAACACTCCTTTTGGGGAATGATGTAGCAGGTCAGAAGGTCCGACCAGACCCCATTTTGTCACTTTCCCCTGTTAATGAGCCACTAACCGGTGAGCTCGAAAAGGAGATGCCAAAAGTTTTCCCTGTGTGTGCTGTCACACGTTCAATGTCTCAAGTAGCAGTTCCCTCAGACAGAAATTTACCGAATGTAAGAGTTGATGAAAGGAATGATGAGAGTGTGAATGACGCTCCAACTGTGCCTGATGATGTGACTGAGGTGGATTTATCTGACACCTTTATGGCTCATCTTGACCCTAACGATGACCATGAAACCCCTCCAAATTGTCCTAGTGGCCTGGTAGAGCTACAGAGAGATGACAGAGAATGCAAGGAGTTAGCTGCCAGGGCCGTGAGTGAAGAGGAATGTGAGAAGGAGGGTGGTGAATGTTTCTACCTCAAAGGAGGAGTATTGTGGCGTAGATGGAGACAGCCACACAGATCAATCGATGACGGGGCCTGGGACGTCCATCAAGTAGTAGTCCCCAAACCTTGTCGTAGAGATATCTTGGAAATGGCACATTGTATACCATTGGCAGGACACCTAGGTGTGAGAAAAACTCTAGACAGAATCAGAGCCCACTTTCACTGGCCAGGAATGCGTGCAGATGTAGTGGAGTTTTGTAGAGTGTGTCACACTTGCCAGATGACAGGAAAACCCAATCAGAAGGTTCCTGTACATCCTCTGGTGCCCTTGCCCGTCTTCGAGAATCCTTTTACTTGGGTGGTAGTGGACATTGTAGGCCCATTGCCTAAAGGCCGCGTCATACAGAGGTCGACCGCGACCCGACAGTAACCCAAATTTTTGCAGTTCGAGTGTATTCGGCCCAATAATCGGGCGACATCGAGTATGATTCTGGTATGTTCGAGTCGTTCTAGTCATGCTCTGGTCATCACCCGAATGTTCGGATGAGTCGGCCAAAAGTTAGTGTATGCGTTTACCTTTGGGATATCCTCGAGTGCGTTCGGGTCAAAAAACCGTTACAAAATCCTCGAGTCACCTTCGATTTACATTCGATTCGTATTCGGCTTACATTCTACCATATTCTGATCGCATTCGACCTATTCGAGTCACTTTCGAGTCAAAAAATTTAACCCGATCCATACCAGAATTGATCGAACCTAAATCGAACCTAACTGGACTTAGACCCGATGATGTAGACCGTAACCCGAATTAGACTCGATGCTCAGTGGAAAATTCCTACATAAACTTGTTCGAAAGTCTACTGTTCTCGATGCTGACCCGAATTTTAGGATGATGACTGGATGGATACCCGAATACTACTAGAAAATGACTCGATGCATGTCCGACATTCCTAATTAGACTCGATGAATACTCGATCGTGATCCGAATGACTAGAATGTAAGTCGAAGGGTTGTCGAAGCCAAGTCGAATCAAACCCGAACGCGAGTCGATGGGCGGAGCCACGTGAAGCAGGCCCGTGTGCGGTTGGAGCGGCCCGAATTATCGTACACTGCCACCCCCGCACGGGCCCTATATATTAGCGGGTGGGAGGCATTCGCTCCATTCCACACCAGCACCCACCGCCCACCACGTCTCTCTCGCCCACCACGTCTTTCTCGCCCACCACGTCTCTCTCTCCAACTCTTGTCGCCAACATCCCCGGAAACTATGGTAAAGGAGGCAAGGCAGTGAAGAGCCCCGCAAATTTACCATGGTGTCTGTGGACCTATTTGCCACCCAGCAATCCCAAGATGAAAGCAAGGAGGAAGTAGAGGAGAGGCAGCACATCGACTCCAACCCTGTTTTCGACGATGAAAACCCAACCGAGGAAGCAGAGTCACAGTCTATTATTATAGCAAAGAAAGCCCATGTCCCTCACAAAAAGACCCACCCTATCGTGTCAACCGAAGGTGACAGTCCTTCGGAACAGGAAAGCGAGGATGATGACGCCACCCAAGATGACCTCACACCACTCACCGAGCCACCTACCCAGACACCCACGACATACACCGAGACGCCTACCCAGACCACGCCGCCCTCCAACCCAGTACAACCGGTGCCGAAAAGGAGGAGGAGGACCTACGCCAGGCTCCCGGATCAGAAGGAGGTGGAAGTGGCCGAGTGGTATTCAGAGCAGGAGTTCCTGTACAACAGGAAAATGAGGGCCCACAAGGATAAAAACATGCGGGAGAAAACACTCGCCACAAAGGCAAAGGAGCTCAACATTGAAGGTTGGTTGTGTGCGTTCTTATGATATAATAACCATAATGTTGAGTGATATTACTTACAACTACCAAACACATCTATGTTTCTGGAATAATTTACCTGTGCCGTGCAAAGTGGATACATATTTATCATACAGTTTGGCGTTAACATTGCTGGCGAATCTTGTTTTCGGAATTGAAATAACTAGGTAATATTTGGAGTTAATAATAGATAATGTTTCGTGTGCAGTCTTGCATTGTACTTCCCTCATATCAATGTGTGCTGAGTGGTTACCTGCCCAGGTGAACCATACTTATTCATGTTGACTGATAATAAATTCGGTTGTGATAATCTTTGTCTCCATACTATTTATATTTTGTACGTAAACACTCCTAATATATATTATTTAAATTTTTCAGTGGAAACACTCAACAAGTGGATGGAAGGGATGAGGACCAGGTACGGGAAGCTTGACAAGATTCCCGTGTCTGGTTCAGGTGCGGTCCAGCTGACGGAGAGAGACGCCTGGATCAAGACCCACTTCGCGTTCCTCAAACCCCATCTTGTTAAGTTGCCCACCAGAAAGAGCAAGGTACGTTTATCAAGTCTATTGCAATTTGATTTCTAATCCAAAATAAATGTTAAAGGTATAAATAAATATCTTGGTGCTGTTCAACATAAGATTTAATAAACATAAGTTACATAAATGTTTCACCATTATTGTTGGATGTTGTAAATAGAATAAAATCGAATATTAATATTGTCTAACATGTATAATACTTATTTTAATTTTTTCTATGTATAAATAATAAGCTGCACCCAGATTATTGTGCAAATTTATTGCTATGTAAAAGTGACCAAATTAAATAACCATTGATATTATATATATATATATATATATATATATATATATATATATATATATATATATATATATATATATATATATATATATATATATATATATATGTATGAGTGTTGCTAGATAATTATTTACTTTATAAATTGATGTTCAACACTGTCATAAACTAATAACCTGATACATTCCACAGCTCTACAAGACAACGACTGTGGAGGAGGAGATGGCTGACGACGTCGAACCGGAAGGGGAGGACGGTCCAGAGTCAACTCCCACTCCAACCCAAACCACAGCTACCCAGGACACCGCGACCGGGAGCTCAGCCGTGGTGGCAACTCCCGGGTCATCTGGGTCCGGTGCCACCACCAGCCAGGCGCCAGCCGCCCAACCCGACCTGTATGACAAGGTAAATATCATTATTATGTATCCAATGTTAACATGCCATTATAATTGAATCGCTCCACTCGTAACACATACACCCACATGCAACACATAACACCCCACCCTCTGTGCCTTCACTCAGCCACTCACTGACTGTCACCGATTATAGTATTGAACACATTTAATTGTACATTCGCAATTATGTAAATGTTTTAGTATATATAAAAAGAAAATGTTTCATACAATAATTCTATTATACATTTCGATGTATCATATATCGGTAATTTGTCACATATTTTATATCAATGCAGTAACGTTTATTAGGCAATATTAATGATGAAGAGGTTATTTTGCCACGCATTATTGTAATGAAGGTACACTGCATTAATGTTTATGAAGTATTGTCTGATTCATTCTAATACATTTATTTTTCTCACACAGCTTCGTGAAGGTGAGAAGGAGCTGGACAACCTCTACCGTGTGTGGCAGAGGAGCCACCAGGTTGACACCCCCACAGAGGCGAGTCTGAAGCCCTACTTCAAGACACTCCAGACAAACATGCGTGACCTTCCCTTACCACTGATTCAGGCCTTCCAGCTGGACGTGCTAAGATTCTCCAATGCCATTATTTCCCACAACCAGGGCCTAGGACCCCTCCCACACTTCGGACCCCTCTCCCACCCCCAATCCCCAAACCCTCCCCAACATCATCCCCAACATCAACAGTATTATGAAACTCTCAATGTCCCTACCACTAGCACGTCCTACCACCATATAGGGAAAACAATTCAGCAGTCTCCAATCCAGCAGCCAGATACACCCTCTCAGTGGAAGGCCTATGGGCCTTCACGTCCTTGTGCCACGCCCGTACAACAATCAGCCCTGGACCCTGCCTTCTTGGAGACCATGCTGGATCTACCTCATTAACAAACCAATACCTCTACCTCTGTACCTCATTAATTATAATACAAATTGAGTTTCTATGTTTGACTTGTGTTGTGCTTACTCCTAAAATTTATTTTCTATGTTTTACTTGTTCCTAACGATATTTTGCTTGCTTAATAATAATTAAAGGGAATATAAAGTTAAAATATATGATCGAGTAGATCACATGGCAATAGGATATAAAAGAAAATTTAATTAAAAAAAACGAACAAAAATAGAGAAATGTGTCACATCCCAATACGATATATATTACATTGACATTGAAATTGTTTGACCATGTTAACATGTTACTACTTTAAACAAATCAACATCCAAGATCAACATCAAAAAATAAGAAAAACCTGAGAAATTTAACACATCCCAATATGATATAAATTATATTGACATTGTACAAATCTGACCATAATTAAAAGTTAACATGTTATTACTTTAACCAAATCAACATCCTTGAGCAACATGTTCGTGAATATTAATCAGAAAACAATATAAAAGTTGAACATATAAAGTGACGTAGACATGCAGTCCAAAATAAGGTAACAATTTCTTTGTCATTGTAATTAGAGACTTTGACCAAATATAATAATAATAAATTAGGGGCTATATCTTAATGAACTTATGTTTCAAGGATATATATATATATATATATATATATATATATATATATATATATATATATATATATATATATATATTATAACAACTTTATAACAGGTCAGGATATTTAGTGCTGTGATTCACTTTCGGGTTTGTATACAATATATTTATCCAAGACTTTGACACTTTTATAATACGGCATCGAATGGAGTTTGATTTATGTCATTGCAATGACAGTATTGGGACACCTACGGCAGTCACACTGCAACATTGTGCAACACTTATAAAACGGGTGTGGGATATTACGGACCTGCATATAGTGGAAACGTACCTTTTTACTCGTCCTGCCAGGCAAGGCGCTGTTCAGGGCGGTTGTAGTACTGGGTCAGGTAGTCCCTCGTCACTTTGGCAGCGGCTGGTCCTCTCTGGCGCCGAAGTGGCTCCAAGCCATCCAATGGGTCCCTCGCCCAGTCACTTTGGGGTATTTCAGGGCGACGAAGTCCGGCTTCTGGTTGGGGCTCACGTCGGTCGATTAGCATATTGTGGAGTATGCATGAAGCCAGGACTACCTTCTCCACGGTACTGGGGTGTACGTTGATGGTAGTCAGTAGGCACCTGAAGCGGTTGGCTAGCATACCGAAGGCATTCTCTACCTGTCTCCTGGCCCTAGACAGTCTGTAGTTGTAGTTTCTCTTGTCATCATCGAGCCCTCGGTGTGGGTGTGGCTTCTGCAACCACTCCCTCATTGGGAATGCATCATCACCAACCAGAAAGTAGGGCACTGGCTGGTCCTCCCCTGGGAATGGCTCGGGTGGTGGCAATCCTGCTGCTCCGTCCTCCAGGGCCTTCCGGATGTCAGTCACCTGGAATATACCACCATCAGATGCTGACCCGTTCCCTCCAACGTCAACGTACATAAATTTTCCCAGGTGATCGACTATTGCCAGGAGCACAATGGAGTGGTAGTGCTTGTAATTGTAGTACAAGGATCCGCAGTTGCTTGGAGGCTGTATGGCAATGTGCTTCCCATCAATTGCCCCAATGGTGTGTCCGAAGTTCCACCTATCCTTGAAGCCCTTGGCAACCTCCTTCCAACCTTCAGGTGTTGATGGGCACACTATTTGCTCCTCCATGTATTCCTGTATGATTGCCTCACACGTCTCCCGCACTGCCAGTGATATCGTGTTGGCACCTACACGGAAGTTCAGTGCCATGCTCTTATAGGCCTCGCCAGTGGCCAAAAAGCGTAGTGTCATGGCAACTCGCAGTCCGGGCTCCAGGGGCTTCTTCCAGTTGGTCTCGTCCTTCTTGATCCTGGGTGTGACACGTTCGACAATCATATTAAACAGCTCCTCGTCCATACGCAGAAAGTATTTATAGGTAACCACGTCAGTTTCCTGGAGTTTCTTCAGCAACTGGTGGTAGTGTCCGTGTGTCTCTCGCTGTGCCACCCATGGCTTGACGCTGCAGCTTCGGGGTTTCCTTGGTCGTCGTGGCCGTCGAGGTTGAGCACGTTGGGGTTCACGTTCTTTGTCCATGATGGCGCGGGCAGTAATCTGATATCTGAGGTTGGCATTAACTATCTCCTGCCTTAAGATTGCCAACTCCAATGCCTCGTCATCCATCTCTTCTGGTCGTAATGGGTCCGGGAGGTTGCTTTCCTGTGACATGTTGCTGTGTTGGGTGCACTTTACAAATGAAGCTTGTGTGAGCACACCCTCTCTTTATATAGTGGGATGATGCATAACATCATAATCGTGTCATAATCGACTTATTCTAGTCACGTTCGACTTACATTCTGGTTTCATTCCGGTTGGGTTCCTGACTTCAGGTGGGGTTCGGTTTTCATTCGGTTCTAAGTCGGGTTACTTCGGGTGTGATTCGGTTTTAACTCGGGTTGGTATCTGCTACTCGGGTCACCGTCGATTAGCTTTCGACTCATGGTCGATTCAATTCCGTTCAACTTCTGGTTAGTTTCGAGTAATATATGGGATAACATCGACTCGTATTCGAGACGCATTCGAGTCCCTCGGGTTGCATTCGAATTGTTTTCTAGTCATAGTCGGGGTACGAGTCTCATTCGGGGACTTCGGGTGAATTCGGGTGAAAAGTGCAAGTCATTGCCTTCGGGTTACTGTCGGGTCGCGGTCGACCTCTGTATGACGCGGCCTTAAGACTTCCCAAGGTAACAATTATTTATTAACTATTATGGACATGGCAACTCGCTACCCAGAGGCTATACCCTTAACCCTCTCCGAGATATGATGCTATTTTGAGCCTATTAGGGATACTTTAAAACCTTTGTTACTATCAGGGGTATTTAGAAACCTTTAGTTTAGTTGCTTCAACCTCTACAGTTGTCTTTGAGTTAGCTGTGGGCAGAAAACTAATTTTGGAGAGGTAATTATAAGAGTGAGAGAACTCTATTTCTTATTGCTAATCTGGCAACCTCTGTGTCATATGAGTCTGCTCCAACTGTCATCAAGGAACTGCTCAAATTCTTCACCAGAATGGGTTTCCCCCATGAGGTGCAAAGTGATCAAGGAACTAATTTTACCTCTAACATTTTTCAGCAGTCCCTGAAGGAGTTGGGTATCGAGCATGTTAAGTCGAGCACCTACCACCCAGAGAGTCAAGGGGTTCTCGAACGGTATCATCAAACATTGAAAGGAATGTTGCGTAAATATTGTACAGAGACCGGAGTTGAATGGGATAAGGGGGTACCTTTTCTTTTATTTGCTACTCGTGAGGTTCCAACTGAATCCCTGGGTTTTTCCCCTAATGAGCTAGTTTTCGGTCACCAGGTAAGAGGTCCTTTGCAACTATTGCAGGATAGCCTAGTTGGCCAGGAGGGGAATCAAAACCTCCTCAAGTATGTTTCAGATTTCAAAACCCGGCTAAGATCCTCATGTGAGTTTGCAGCTCAAAACTTGACAGTGGCTAAAAGCTCCATGAAGAACTGGTATGACAGAAAAGCCTGTGAGAGGGAGTTTCAGCCCGGTGATGAGGTTTTGGTCCTGCTCCCCCTTTTTGGCCAACCTTTATCTGCCAAGTTCAGGGGCCCATATAAGATCATTCAGAGGGTGAGCATTACCGATTATCTAGTAACTACCCCAGACAGGAGAAAGCCCACGTAAGTATTCCATATAAATATGTTGAAACCCTACCATAGGTCCCCTGATTCCTCTCCTCCAGATTCTCCCACTGTGGCAGTGAATGTCAGGATCTGTAGACAGCCTGGTGCGGACGAAGTCTTCAGTTCTCTTACTGACCCGCAACAGACTGTTCCAGAGCCTGAAGGTATCCATGCAGACTTTGACTTGTCATGTAGCCTATCCAACTTTCAGTATAACTCAGTAGCTTGGGGGGAATTACCATCTAAACTATGTCATCTTCCCTCTGATCAAGCGAACCAACTAATCTCTGTTTTATCTCAGTCTCCCAGTGTGTTCCGTGATACTCCAGGGCTCACTTCTTTGGCCTTGCACGACATCGACGTAGGGGATGCAACTCCCATTAAACTATCCCCCTACCGTGTCTCACCACAACGCAGGAGTATACTGCAGGTCGAGCTTGACTTTATGTTATCAAACGAGCTGATCACAAGGGCCTTAAGCCAGTGGAGTAGTCCGGTCATACTTGTGCCAAAGCCAGACGGGAGCCATAGGTTATGTATGGACTATAGGCAAGTTAATGATGTCACAAAGAACGATACCTACCCACTGCCACGGATCGACGACTGCATTGACCAGATTGGTACAGCCACCTATATCAGCAAGATTGACTTAATGAAGGGATATTGGCAAGTAGCTCTCACCCCTAGAGCGAGGGAAATATCATGCTTTGTAGCCAACAATCAAGCCTTCTGCTGGAACGTAATGCCCTACGGCTTGAAAAACGCTCCAGCTACATTCCAGCGCCTCATGAATTTGGTGACTGAAGGGGTACCTGGATGCGTTGTCTACATCCATCGATGATATTCTTATCTTTTCACAGTCATGGGAGGAGCATCTTTACCATTTAGATTGCTTAGATTGCTGTTCTTAAATCTTGCTGATGCCAATCTGGTGGTTAATCTTAAGAAATGCACCTTTGTAAAGAGTGCGGTCCAGTATCTAGGATATACGGTAGGTCAGGGGCAGGTTGCACCTCCTCAAGCAAAGGTAGAGTCTATTCTAGAATTCCCAACTCCTAGCACTAAGAAACATATCCAAAGGTACCTAGGAATGATTGGTTATTATAGGCATTTCATCTTAAACTTTCTAGGTTAACAGCTCCCCTGACAGATCTTCTCTGTAAGGATGTGAAGTTTGAGTGGTCCTCCGAATGTGAGGAGGCCTTTAATGCTACCAAATATATTTTATCAAATTATCCTGTACTCCGAGCTCCTGATTTTAACAGATTTTTTTCCCTAGCAGTGGATGCGAGCAATACCGGGGTTGGTGCAGTATTGCTACAGGAAGACGACTGTGAAGTATTGCATCCTGTGTGCTATTTTAGTAAAAAAATAAATTCTGCTCAACGTAACTATTCAGTCATTGAGAAGGAGCTGTTAGCATTAATTTTATCCCTTCAATACTTTGCTGTCTACGTGCAATATGCCTCTGGTCCCATCACTGTGTATACTGACCATCACCCCTTAAAATTTGTGCATAAGTTTGTGACGCATGTCCACGTGTGAGCATGCTGTACAGAACGCCTAGTCATGCCCCACTCTCGCTAGGATCGTCAGGGCAGGAACTTTGGCTGTAGTCTATGTAGAGTTTCCTAACTTAGTTCATGTGAGCCGTTGTACTATAAGTATTATGAATATGTATTTTGTTTTCATCTGAGTCAACGAGTTTTATTTTATATCATTAGTTATAAGTATTGTGTGTAAAACTTATTTGTAATTATGGGAAGAGAAACAGCCACAGTTGGGGGCAGTGGGTGCGCCAGGCGGGAGGTGGGCCTAACTCACTCGCATTCCTCCCTCCCTCAGTGCTAGGGGAGCCTTTGTTTATCCCAGAGGAGAGAGAGAAATTACGTAATGGTTGTCAGTGGGCGGTCCTTAGTAGTTCACGTTGGGCTCACTAGAGGGCCGGGTACAAAAGGGAAGTCTAGTCATTTTTTCATCAGAACTCATTAGGCAGAGCGACTTCTCATTTCCCTTGCTAACTATATATATTCTTCTGACTGATGGGAACTTTCTCTACTACCTTACATTCTTATCTCCTCTTTTCCCTACCCTGTTTAACTTTCATGGTCCCGTTGGTGCAGAGCTAGTCAGCCAACGTATTATCGCTTGAGTTCTCACCAGATACTTGCCTATTAGATAGCCTATTTTGGAATGGTTGACTTAGAATAGGATTGATTTATGCTTGTTGCACTTGTATATGCATTTCCCTGTGTGTTATTATTATTATTCCTGTTTTCTGCTAGTCTAGGTAATGCTAGACTGGGGTAAGGCTTTTCTGTGTTACGAGTTGTTGTTTGATGCAGTGGTTAAGCGATAAACCTGCATACTCGTTTCGGTTCAGTGAAGCCTAGGTTGTCTTCGCGGCTGACTGTGTTGAGTTAATAATTTACAGTGCGTGAGGGCAAGAGCCTAACCACACTGTATTTTATTAACAGTTTGTTTTTACTTTGTCAAGGAGCCGGGAGAAAACCAGATACAAGGGATCTGGATTTCTCAAAGTGCACTTGTTAATTTTAACGTAATACTTTAAACAGTCGTGAGGACTTCGCTATGCTACAAGCCGTTTTTGCTCAGTCACTGCTACCTTTTGCCCACAGTACCCCAGCTAGACTTTACTCGATTAGTAGATACAGAATAGTATTGAAGCTTTCCTTATGTATGATATTGTTTATGCACTATTGATTTCATGTGTTGCAAGCTTGGCTACTTTAGTGCCCACGAGCACAATCCGAGTAGGCTATTGCCGTTGCATTTGCGGAGTACTTCTTTTTAATGTTTGCCATTTACTATTGCATATTCTTTTAATTATTCTTATGCCAATTTAAACCTTTAATAGTATTTAATTGCCAGTGTTTTTGCTTATTGAATTACTGTTCAAAATCCGATACGTACTTCTTACGAGCATCCGAGAAGCATCTAACTTTTTTCAGAAGATTCCTTGCTCGATGCTTAAGGACTATTAATTAACGTAACGTAATAGTGCCGATCCGAAGTAGAGGGTGGAGGACTTCTTAAGTTCATAGTCAAGGGTGGATTACTTCGGCTTCGGCCAACACTATTCTTTGGTGTTGTTGTTTCTTACTTCATTGTTTGATTGTTGACCAGACTAGATAATTCCTGTCTCTTTATTAGTCTGTTGTTGAACACTAGTACCGAGTTCTTGTATACCCCGTTATAGCAGATTGAACTCTGGAGGGTATTGGTGTTTTTTGTTCGGCTGGCAGTACTCAGGGGTTGGGATCGTGTGTTTCCGTTGTGGCAGCGAGCCGTATTCGAGTCCTGATTGAGAGCCCTTGTGTACCCGAGTGCCAGTTCGTAACAAATGGCGACCTTGCTTAGGATTTTGTGAACAGTATAAATTTTTGCAGAGTTGTACAACATTTGTTTGTTTGTATTTTAGCGTGCATATTGAAGAATATTTTTGTTGTATGGCAATTAGTAAAGCATTTAAGAGACTCCAGTTAATTTAGTAATTAGTGCTTGCATAGGAAGTTTAACACTTTTGTCTCGAGAATTTTTTTGTGGACTTCAGTACTTTTTTGTGGACTTCAGTATGTCGTGCATTAGCACTGACAATGAGCGAGAGATGTCATTTGAAGGTGTGCCGTTAGTAACCAGTGAGGAGGATGCTAGAGTTTTTGTGAGTAAGAGGTACCACGTGACGGAGGAGAGGCTGACTGGGGTGGATGTTTGTGGCTTGCACCTGATAGCCAAGGTTTTGGGCATTTCCAATGTAGCAGGGATGTCCAAGGGGGAGCTGATTTCCTGGGTGTTGCGTGGGCGACATGGGGTTTCGGAGGAGAGGGCGTTTGGGGGGGTTCCTCCCCAGATCCCCTCTCACTCGACTCCCACAGTGCCGTCCACTCAGTTACCGGAGGTTAGCACTCTCCCACAGAGGGATGAGAATTGCCAGATTGGAGTGCCCTCGGGTGTTGCACGTGGTGGTTCCCCAGTTTTTGCCCCCCCTCCTTCAGTAGTGGCAGCTCCCTCTTCCTGCCTGTCTCCAGATATGGTATTTAGACTTGAGCTTGCTAAGATTGAGGCTAGGAAGCAGGAGAATGAGACTAGGAGGCATGAGATTGAGGTTAGGAGGCAAGAGGATGAGACCAGGAGGCAGGAGGATGAGACCAGGAGGCATGAGGCTGAGCTTAGGTACGACTCAGAGAAATATTGTGCTAAATTAGATTTAGATAACACTCGTGCAGAGTCGACAGGGACTCGGATGGGCCGTGAGGGCCAAGTAAGAGAACAGTCCTTGGCCCACTTAGTCAAATTGGTGCCGGTATTTAGTGAAACTGAAGTCACAGAATGTTTTAATCGTTTTGAGAAGAAGTGTAGGGAGCATAATTGGCCTGAAGAGAAGTGGGCAGCTTTAGTCTCCTCAAGACTTACGGGTAAGGGTCTGAAGGCTTATGATGCACTGCCTTTAGAGTCTTGCATTGACTACCCAAAATTGAAGAGAGCTGTCCTACGGGCATACGAGTTGCAACCGGAAACATATCGATTGAAGTTTCGGGGTGTTACAAAGACTAGGGAGGCGACCTTTCTTGAACATGCCCTCGACTTAAAAGATGCACTTAACCCATAACTGTCGGGGCGCAACATAAGTCGAGTATAATAAATCTGGACTATCTGGCGGCGCTCGACATAGGTCGTGTGGCAATTTCAGCACGTAATGTTGCTGAGAGAGAGAGACAAGTGGTGGCAGGAGAGTAGCGAGCGTATGACTGCTCCAGACCACCGCGGCGAACCTACTGACACGAATCCCACCTCCTCCCTCCCTCTCTCACTCGCTATATACGGAATTGTATGGGGAAAGTGCCGAATTACATGCTTTTTGCACTCGCGTTGTGCGGTTGTTGCAAGAAAACTAGCCATCATAAAAGGATCGTTATGGTGTCATTGGAAAGCTCTGTTTATGCCCTTTCAGGGATAGAAACTTGTTTTACGCTCTGGGTCTTATTTAGGCATGAAAATGATCACGTAAACAGCCCTATTTTGGCTAAAAACACCCCGCTGGTGGCTACATATTATATACCGCCTAGGCCGCTCGTAAGGTGTTAAAAACTGGATACGTTCTGAGAAAGCTGAGACGGCAGAACAGTTGACTGAGCTGTTTCTGCTCGAGCAGTTTTATAAGTGTACTGGTGCAGAAATGACTTTAAATATTAACACCTTACGAGCGGCCTATGCGGTTTATTTATGTGTACCGCACAGCGGGGTGTTTTTAGCCAAAATAGGGCTGTTTACGTGATCATTTTCATGCCTAAATAAGACCCAGAACGTAAAACAAGTACCTATCCCTGAAAGGGCATAAACAGAGCTTTCGAATGACACCATAACGATCCTTGTATGATGGATAGTTTTCTTGCAATAACCGTGCAACGCGAGTGCAAAAAGCAGGTAATTAGGTACTTTCAGTACATAATTGAGTATGTAGCGAGTGAGAGAGGGAGGAGGGAGCTGAGATTTGTGTCAGTAGGTTCGCCGCGGTGGTCTGGAGCAGTCATACGCTCGCTAGTCTCCTGCCACCACTTGTCTCTCTCTCTCAGCCACATTACGTGCTGAAATTGCCACTCGAGTTATGTCGAGCGCCGCCACATAGTCCAGCTTTATTTAACTCGACTTATGTTGCTCGCCGCTAAATAAGGGTTAAAGAAAAGAACCCAAGAACTCTTCAAGAGGCAGCTGAGATGGCTGACCTCAGGTTGTCGCTAATCAGGGGATGTGAATCTGTAAAGCGTGTTGATGCAGTTCCCAAGGGGCGCGATACTCCAAACCCTCGAGCTCAGGACAATCACTATAGATATAAACCTCAGTTTGAAAGCCAAGATACCAGGACTGAACCAAAGACTACAGCCGTCCCATTACAGAAGGGTCAGAACTCCGCCCCTTATTGGAAGAGACCGATAGGGGAAGTGGAATCTTTTCATTGTAGAAAGAAGGGGCATTATGCAAAATCTTGTCCTGGTAAGCCGCCAACTGCAGCCGTGTCTTTGGTGCGCAGCATAGGTGTGGCTGAAATGTCGTCTGGATTTACCCAGGGTAGTTTGCCAGCGGCAGGGTCACAGGCTATGTATAAGACTCAGGAAGGCTCGTCCCCTGTCCGTGATGTCTTTTGCGCCCATAGAGGGACCGGTAGGGTAAGTTGGGCGGGTTGCCAGCATAAGGTGGAAGTTTTGCGTGATACTGGAGATTCACAGACACTTTTGAAGAATTGAAGAATTAATGCAGCACGGGTGGTTGTTGTTCAGGGTATTAATGCGACCAGGTCATACCCGTTGGTTCATGTGGAGCTGGAAATTGATGGTGTGATTACGGACTTAGATGTTGGGATCGTTGAGAAATTGCCAGTGGAGGGCGTCGACCTTCTTCTCGGCAACGACTTTGCGGTGCCTACTTTAGAAGTTCCACCCTTAGTCGTTGCCGAGAGGCCGGCCGACGTGAGTAGGGAGGAACAAGAGTGGGTAGTGAGTTGTCAATGCCAACAGATGGCATGTGTGGTAACTCGTTCCCAAGCATTTAAGGTATCACAGCCTATTTCCCAGGCCACAGAACAGCGGAGGAAGGGAATTAAGGAGAAGCGGAAGGCTGGGAAAAGTTTGAAGAGTTTAGAACCAGTGGCTCTCCCAAAAGACCCAATAGCAGGACCTTTGACCGAGTCTGTTGTAACTCCAGTGCCTAACACAGTTGATAAAGTAGTGGAGGAGGCAGAGACTCAGAGACAGCACCGTTACCTGCAGCGAGAAAACCGGATGTCTAAGTTGGATGTTGGGGGAGGGCATGAGTTGTTGACCAAGCAGTTGTTGTTGTTGTTGTTGTTGTTCCCCAAGCTGCCTGGCCGAACAGCCCCAAGGCCCCGAGTAAGGCCAAGGCCATAAACGAGCGCCCCCACAGAACCTCTCTGCCGACCACAATAAGCCTGGGTGACCGAAGCCACTCCATGGCGGGGGCTGAGAGGGTGCGTAAACGCCCGGGAAACCAAAGCCCCACCCAGGGCCCTGTGCCCCTCAGCAATTATGAAGAGAAAGTTGAGGGGCAAGGAATAATGTTCTAGCTTCCAATCTTGGTAGATTGGGAGGTTAATCCACGGAAGAGACGCCGTCACTCGAGATCTAGAAAATATATAAGTAAAAGGAACAGTCAGAGTAAGCTATGGGTATGGCAGAGATTGCTCAGGTCTCACTCTGATAGACCAGCCCATCACCAGTCCATACCAGACCAAGCAGTTAGACATGTTGGCTCCCACAGACATTCGAAAGTTGCAATTAGAGGATCCAGAGGTTTTGCAGTGTACCAATGGGGATTTGGAGTTAGAAGAAGATAGGGATGCAAAGGCAGGGGATTTTTTTTTCGTTAATGGAATTTTATACCACCGATATCAAGATCCTAAAAGGAACTGGGAGGGCTGACCAGGTACAGTTGACCAGCTGGTCGTGCCAGAGGGCTTCAGGGAAAGTTTGCTTAGGTTGGCTCATGATTCTCCATTATCAGGGCATTTGGGTGCCAAGAAAACGGTGGCGGCTTTGGGGAAATTGTTTTGGTGGCCGGGGATGAAGTCTCATGTGCAGTCATGGATAAACTTGTGTGATATTTGTCAACGTGTCGGGAAACCGAACCAAGTTATTCCTAAGGCTCCGTTACACCCTATTCCTGTGATTGGGCCACCCTTTAGTAAAATTATTGTTGACATGGTTGGTCCACTCCCTCCCACTAAGGCTGGAAATAAATTTTTGTTAACCATAATGGATGTTGCCACTAGATACCCCGATGCATACCCTATGAAAAATGGAATGGCTAAGTCGGTAGTCAGTAACTTGTTGTGGTACTTCTCAAGGTACGGGTACCCGGAGGAGATTCAGTCTGATCAGGGATCTAATTTCACCTCCAACATGTTCAAGCAAACAATGCAACAGCATGGGATACGAGCAGTAGTATCGTCAGCGTATCACCCTGAGAGTCAAGGGTGCTTGAGCGGTGGCATGCTACACTTAAAAGCATGCTCAGGTGTTATTGTGCTGACAACGGTATGGATTGGGATCTTGTATTGCCTTATGTGCTGTTTGCTGCTCGGGAGGTACCTGGTGAGAGCCTGGGATTTAGTCCAAACGAGCTGATTTTTGGACACCGTGTCAGGGGCCCCCTTAACATGCTGAAAGAAATTTGGGAGGGGACTGTGCAGCCTTGTACATTATTAAAGTATGTGCTTGAAAGCCGTGAGCGCATGCTTAAGAGTCTGGAGATGGCAGGTAGAAATTTGACAGAATCACAAGCTTTGATGAAGGACAGGTATGATCGCAAAGTGAGGCTCGGGAAGTTCACTGTAGGACAAGAGGTATTAATTTTATTGCCTTTGTTTGGTAACCCCCTCTCTGCGAAGCACACTGGACCTTATAAAATTGTAGAACAAATTTCAGAATTAGATTACCTTGTTGCCACTCCAGACAGGAGGAAAAAGAACCAGTTATGTCACGTGAACCTTATTAAAGAGTATGTGAGGCGCCCCTCTGAGCCTCTCACTGTCCCTGTGTTGGCTTGTTGCGGCCGTGGTGGAGAAGGAGAGGGGGACAGTCAAGCTTCGGAGGAGGATAGCTGGGATCAACATGTTTCAGCGGATCAGTGGGCGGGGAACTCGAGCCTAAGGGCTGACGAGGCTATAGCTCATTTGCCTGAGCCGCAGTTTGATGCTATCCGTCAGTTGTTCGGTTCATACCCCATTAATTTAAAAAAAAAAAAAAAAAAAAAAAAAAATGTATTTGCTGAACACCCAGGCCTCACTATTCAGGCTATGCATGATGTTGACGTGGGGGACCATCTACCCTTTAAGTCAATCCCGTACCGTGTGCCCCCCATAAAACTACCAGCTCTGAGGGATGAGTTGGAGTATATGCTCGGTAGAGGGTTGATAGAGAAAGGCACAGTTAAGTGGACTTCCCCCGTAACACTGCAGCCTAAGCCAGATGGCAAGGTACGCTTTTGTATTGATTTCCGTAGGTTAAACGGTTTGACTCCAACTAACCCATATCCTCTTCCTCGGGTTGATGGTAGTGTTGACAAAATTGGTAATGCTAGTTTTTTGTCTAAAGTAGATTTAGTAAAAGGTTACTGGCAAGTACCTTTGTCCGAGCGTGCTAAAGAGGTATGTGGTTTTGTTGTGGACGGGAGTACCTACCGGTGCAATGTTATGCCTTACGGACTTAAGAATGCACCATCAACGTTTCAGAACCTGATGAATGAAATTGTAAAGGACATTCCAAATTGCACCGTATATTTGGACGATGTAATCATTTATGATGATGACTTTGAGAGCCATTGTGAGCACCTTGAGACCTTGTTCCGGAAACTTAGTGAAGCAGGTCTGGTAGTAAATTTGGAAAAGTGTGACTTCGTAAAAGCCACTGTGAAGTACCTTGGGTTTGTAGTGGGAAGGGGACAGGTGTGCCCTCCTCAGAACAAGGTACAGGCTATCAATAAATTTCCGCACCCAACAACCAAGAAGCAGGTTATGAGATTCTTGGGTATGATAGGCTACTACAGACGCTTCATAAAAGGTTACTCAACGGTGTTGGCACCTCTCACAGATTTGTTATCTAAAGACAAAAAGTTTTTGTGGGCACCTGAGTGTGAAAAGGCTTTCACTTTGGTGAAACATTTGCTAGGTACTCACCCGATACTCAGGGCCCCAGACTTTAACCCTTATTTAGCGGCGAGCAACATAAGTCGAGTTAAATAAAGCTGGACTATGTGGCGGCGCTCGACATAACTCGAGTGGCAATTTCAGCACGTAATGTGGCTGAGAGAGAGAGACAAGTGGTGGCAGGAGACTAGCGAGCGTATGACTGCTCCAGACCACCGCGGCGAACCTACTGACACAAATCTCAGCTCCCTCCTCCCTCTCTCACTCGCTACATACTCAATTATGTACTGAAAGTACCGAATTACCTGCTTTTTGCACTCGCGTTGCACGGTTATTGCAAGAAAACTATCCATCATACAAGGATCGTTATGGTGTCATTCGAAAGCTCTGTTTTTGCCCTTTCAGGGATAGGTACTTGTTTTACGTTCTGGGTCTTATTTAGGCATGAAAATGATCACGTAAACAGCCCTATTTTGGCTAAAAACACCCCGCTGTGCGGTACACATAAATAAACCGCATAGGCCGCTCGTAAGGTGTTAACAGGCCTTTTCAGCTGGCAACAGATGCTAGTGGTGTAGGGGCTGGTGCCGTCTTGCTACAGACAGACAATGAAGGTGTGGAACACCCAGTAAGTTTCTTTTCTAAGAAGTTCAATGCTGCACAAAAGAACTATTCTACAATAGAAAAGGAATAACTGGCGATTGTGGTGTCTCTCAGGCACTTCGAGGTGTATGTTCCAGCCTATGGCCCAGTCGTGGTTATCTACACTGATCATCACCCTTTGAGATTCCTGAATCAATTTCACAATCGCAATATGAGACTGACCAGGTGGTCTTTGATGTTGCAGGAGTATAACCTGGACATCCGTCATATTGCTGGATGTGACAATGTGATCGCGGATTGTTTATCAAGGGTGGATGATCAGTTGTAGGCTATAACAGGTGTGTGGGTTTGAGTGGAGGAAAATAGGCTGCCCTTATAGTGCAGCCGGGAAAAACATATTAAAATATAAAAATCATATAAAAACTCTTTCTTTTGATATAGGTAATCGTATAAGTTTGTCATAGCCTATAGAGTTTGAGTAGTCCACGAACTATCAAACGGCTGAGCTGCTGTAAGCTCGCTCTGGGAGCATGATATTGTGTCTTTTTAAAATGTGATTTTTTTTTTTTAAATAAGATGTGTTTTGGTGATAAACTCAGCTTTGTTTTAGTGCCATGCGGTCGCTGGGTGTGAGGGGCTTGATGGGGTTCTGTGTTTGTCAGATTTTAGCTCAGGGTTGAGCGAGTAAAATCTTGGGGGAGGTGTGACGCATGTCCACGTGTGAGCATGCTGTACAGAACGCCTAGTCATGCCCCACTCTCGCTAGGATTGTCAGGGCAGGAACTTTGGCTGTAGTCTATGTAGAGTTTCCTAACTTAGTTCATGTGAGCCGTTGTACTATAAGTATTATGAATATGTATTTTGTTTTCATCTGAGTTAACGAGTTCTATTTTATATCATTAGTTATAAGTATTGTGTGTAAAACTTACTTGTAATGATGGGAAGAGAAACAGCCACAGTTGGGGGTCAGTGGGTGCGCCAGGCGGGAGGTGGGCCTAACTCACTCGCATTCCTCCCTCCCTCAGTGCTAGGGGAGCCTTTGTTTATCCCAGAGGAGAGAGAGAAATTACGTAATGGTTGTCAGTGGGCGGTCCTTAGTAGTTCACGTTGGGCTCACTAGAGGGCCGGGTATAAAAGGGAAGTCTAGCCATTTTTTCATCAGAACTCATTAGGCAGAGCGACTTCTCATTTCCCTTGCTAACTATATATATTCTTCTGACTGATGGGAACTTTCTCTACTACCTTACATTCTTATCTCCTCTTTTCGCTACCCTGTTTAACTTCCATGGTCCCGTTGGTGCAGAGCTAGTCAGCTAACGTATTATCGCTTGAGTTCTCACGAGATACTTGCCTATTAGATAGCCTATTTTGGAATGGTTGACTTAGAATAGGATTGATTTATGTTTGTTGCACTTGTATATGCATTTCCCTGTGTGTTATTATTATTATTCCTGTTTTCTGCTAGTCTAGGTAATGCTAGACTGGGGTAAGGCTTTTCTGTGTTACGAGTTGTTGTTTGATGCAGTGGTTAAGCGATAAACCTGCATACTCGTTTCGGTTCAGTGAAGCCTAGGTTGTCTTCGCGGCTGACTGTGTTGAGTTAATAATTTACAGTGCGTGAGGGCAAGAGCCTAACCACCCTGTATTTTATTAACAGTTTGTTTTTACTTTGTCAAGGAGCCGGGAGAAAACCAGATACAAGGGATCTGGATTTCTCAAAGTGCACTTGTTAGTTTTAACGTAATACTTTAACCCTTCTTTAGTGGCCTATGCGGTTTATTTATATGTACCGCCCAGCGGGGTGTTTTTAGCCAAAATAGGGCTGTTTACGTGATCATTTTCATGCCTAAATAAGACCCAGAACGTAAAACAAGTATCTATCCCTGAAAGGGCATAAACAGAGCTTTCGAATGACACCATAACGATCCTTTTATGATGGCTAGTTTTCTTGCAATAACCGTGCAACGCGAGTGCAAAAAGCAGGTAATTAGCCACTTTCCCGATACAATTCCGTATATAGCGAGTGAGAGAGGGAGGAGGGAGCTGAGATTCGTGTCAGTAGGTTCGCCGCGGTGGTCTGGAGCAGTCATACGCTCGCTAGTCTCCTGCCACCACTTGTCTCTCTCTCTCAGCAACATTACGTGCTGAAATTGCCACTCGACCTCTGTCGAGCGCCGCCACATAGTCCAGCTTTATTAAAAACGACTTATGTGGTGAGCCGCTTTTTAAGGGTTAAACAGTCGTGAGGACTTCGCTAGGCTACAAGCCGTTTTTGCTCAGTCACTGCTACCTTTTGCCCACAGTACCCCAGCTAGACTTTACTCGATTAGTAGATACAGAATAGTATTGAAGCTTTCCTTATGTATGATATTGTTTATGCACTATTGATTTCATGTGTTGCAAGCTTGGCTACTTTAGTGATTAGTGGCCCACGAGCACAATCCGAGTAGGCTATTGCCGTTGCATTTGCGGAGTACTTCTTTTTAATGTTTGCCATTTACTATTGCATATTCTTTTAATTATTCTTATGCCAATTTAAACCTTTAATAGTATTTAATTGCCAGTGTTTTTTGCTTATTGAATTACTGTTCAAAATCCGATACATACTTCTTACGAGCATCCGAGAAGCATCTAACTTTTTTCAGAAGATTCCTTGCTCGATGCTTAAGGACTATTAATTAACGTAACGTAATAGTGCCGATCCGAAGTAGAGGGTGGAGGACTTCATAAGTTCATAGTCAAGGGTGGATTACTTCGGCTTCGGCCAACACTATTCTTTGGTGTTGTTGTGTCTTACTTCATTGTTTGATTGTTGACCAGACTAGATAATTCCTGTCTCTTTATTAGTCTGTTGTTGAACACTAGTACCGAGTTCTTGTATACCCCATTATAGCAGATTGAACTCTGGAGGGTATTGGTGTTTTTTGTTCGGCTGGCAGTACTCAGAGGTTGGGATCGTGTGTTTCCGTTGTGGCAGTGAGCCGTATTCGAGTCCTGATTGAGAGCCCTTGTTTACCCGAGTGCCAGTTCGTAACAAGTTCCAAAATAAAAGCCAACGACTGACCAGGTGGAGTTTGTTGCTGCAGGAATACTCCCTGGATGTTAAACATATTAAGGGGGTCCAGAACGTGCTAGCCGATTGCCTATCACGTATCTATTAAAGATTACATTTACCGGGTTGGCCTCATACAGCAGTAAGATTAACTTAAATAATAATAATAATAATAATAATAATAATAATATTTATTCAGTTAGCAATTTACAGAGTTGGTACCACATAGTTTGTTACAAATATGACATGTACCAGCCTTGCATAATTCCAACTAAGGATAGCCCAATAAGGCCGTTAGGCGTATTTCCATTGGGGTCCTTGTGGGATTAGGTTAGCTGGGGAAAAAAGGGGAGGATAAAGAAATGGATACTTTAGAAAAAGTATTTCTAGGGGGTTATTTTAAGATACCTTACATCCTATAGTAAATATCAGTACTCCGTAATCAGTAATCATTTCAGTTTGGTTTGTCTATCTCTTATGTCGCATTTAGTAGTAGACATAAGCTTGGTGCTCCCTTCTCGCAGCTGTCCGGTTCAGGTGTTCCTTCAGGCTACGTCTGAAGGAATACAGTGTTCTCTTTTCACGGACTGACTGGGGTAGGTCGTTCCAGTCTTTGATGGCGGTGAAGAAGAATGTTTGCTTACCCTGTCCTTGGATTCTCGGGACCTTAAAATTAAACATCCTGTTTCTTGTATTATGTCCACTCCTCTCATTTGCTTTAACAAAATCATTCTTTAGGTACTCTGGAGCTCTGTCATAGAAAATTTTGAAGGCATTAGTGAGCCTGATTTGTTTGGCCCTGTCAGCGACATTGAGCATACCTAGTGACTGAAGTTGTTCCTGGCCAACATGTGATCTGGGTCCTAGGTTCAGCATGAACCTAACCATTTTATTTTGAGTGACCTGAAGTTTGTGCTGTGCTGATTTAGATGATGCAGAGTACCAGGATGACACAGAATAGTCAAAATGACATTGAACAAGCGCTTGGCAGAGGGTCTTTTTGGTCGCCGCGGGCAAGCATCCCACCTGTCTATACAGGTATTTTATACGTGCTCTACACTTACTCAGGATAGATTCCAAAATTGTTTCACCTGACAAACTCGCGTCCAGTTTTAGTCCGAGATATTTAACTTGTGACACTGTTGTTATAGGAATATCATTACAGTTGACCGAGAAGCCCACAATGTCTTTCAGTTTGCGTTTTGTTCCACATAAGATGGCTTCCGTCTTGCCCAGGTGAAGAGATAGTCTATTGTCCACTAGCCATTCACTACATGATTCTAGTTCTTTGGAAAGTGAAGCGGCAATACTTATTGGGTCTTTTCCTGAAACCAGGAGCACGCTGTCGTCTGCATACAGTAATAATTTACATGAGACGCTCAGTTCCATGTCGTTCACATAACAGAGAAAGAGTAAGGGACCAAGGATGCTTCCCTGCGGGACCCAACAGTTAATTGGCATAGGATCAGATATATTATCAATTTTGACTCTTTGGGTTCTACCACTAAGATAAGATTTAAACCAGTTCACAGATCCTATGCCCATTGCTTGTAGTTTATTACATAGGATATCATGGTCTACTGTGTCAAACGCTTTTTGTAGATCAAGAAGAACCATACCGGTGTAGTTACCTTTAGACATTTCTTTACGAATGTGATCCGTTAAGTGGATGAGACAGGAGTCTGTCGAGTACATGCATCTGAAACCTGATTGAAACTTATAGAATAGATCATTTTGTTTGAGGTAGTGTTCAATTTGGGTGTATACCGCTCTTTCAAGGATTTTAGATACAATACACAAAATGCTAACTGGTCTGTAGTTACCAACTTCTAGTTTATTTCCTTTCTTGAATAGAGGGGTTACAATAGCTTCCTTCAGTTCAGCAGGTACAGTGTTGGTGTTAATTGACAAGTTGATGATGTGAGTTAGGGGGCCTGCTATACCAATGGCTCCATCTTGTAGAAATTTGGCACGAATTTTGTCTGGTCCTGTGCTTTTATGTACATTTAGGTTAGACAGCTCGTCAAAAGTGTATTTTGGTGTAACATTTTGCAATCCAAATGTGTTTGGGTGTATGTCTTTATCTCTGTAGAAATTTCGAAAGGTGGCCGTTGTTGTCGTGTATTTATTGAGAGGTTGAGGTAGGTTCTGTGCAAGTGTGTTTGCTATGGAGGTGAAGAAGGAGTTGAAGTAGGTTGAAATTTGTCGTTTATCGTGGCAAATCTGATCATTAATGGTGAGAGCAATATTAGTGTTAGACGAATCCCTTGTCTTGTTGCTGTAGCCTGTTGTTTTTAGGTGCCTCCATAGTTTCTTTGGGTTATTCTGATATTCCTCTGCCTTATTGTGAAAATAATTAGTTTTCGCTGATTTTATTTTCCTACTTAGTTTATTCCTGGCCCTGTTGAACTCATGTTTCAGACCTTGATCCTGTCTATGTTTCGCTAGCCTTTTTAACAGATTGTCTCTGTGTTCCAGATGGTGTAGTATGTCATTGTTGATCCATGGGTCTGACCTTGCTTTAATTCGTATGTCTTTCAGAGGAGCTATTTCGTCTAGAATGTTTGTGATGATGGTTCTGAAGCCAACCCTTGCGTCATTAACGTTTGTACTTCCAAACACTGGAGACCAGTCTGTATTCCATAAAATGTCCAGAAATGTTTCTTTATTGTAGTTTCTGAGTGACCTTGTTTTGATAATCTTGTGATTCTCTAGGGTAATTTTTGTGGTTTTTCGTGTGCAATATGTGACGAAGTGATCACTTATCCCAGTCTGTATAACCCCTGATTGGGATATTTTGTCCTCTCTGTTACAGTTTATGTGGTCTATTATTGTGGCAGTGTTCTCAGAGATACGTGTGGGGGTTGTGATGAGTTGTTTGTGATTGTGCATTGTCAGTATATGCCTATATTCTCGTACAAGCCTATCATTTCGTTGTTTGTAACACAGGTTAAAATCCCCTAGTATGATGGATTCATTCCGAGGGTCTAGCGATGACAACGTTCGTTCAAATTTGGTCAAGAATTGTGTGTCGTCTGGTGGCCTATAGCATACCCCAATTGTGATGGGTCTTGTCCTCGGCAGGTGTAGATCGATCCACAGAGCTTCGTGATTTTCTACATGGAGGTCGGTCCTGGTTGTGTGTGTGAGGTTGTTTTTTACATACAGACATACTCCTCCCCCATGCCTATTGCGATCATTCCTAACCATATTGAAACCTTGAATGTTTATTTCACCATCGTTTATACTTGAATCCAGCCAGGTTTCTGTGATTGCAATTATTGAAGCTTTGGCCTTATTAGCTAACAAGTTTAATTCTGACAATTTATGGTACATTGATCTGAACAGTGTGCTGCTTGCCGCGTGACAGGTAGGGTGCGGCTGGCTGGCTGGTTTGCCACCGCTCTCCCGCCTTAGTACCTCACGTAAGAAAGTTCACTCGTCGGCGTTATTCTGACGTAACCAAACATGCTACAACAATGATTCGGGTGTCATTGGAAAGGGCATGAAATTCTCTACAACTCTACGTTGCCCTTTTTTTTTATTTCTTTCCCATTTCGACACACCACCCCGAGACATTTGTCACCTAATTTGTACCTAATTTTAAATGCCCTCATTCTACAATTAGATACAAAATGGAAAAAGTAAACACGGACAATTGAAACTACACCTATTGTTAGTACCCCCAATGCATTGAAACAATTAAGCAACAACATTTAAATGAGATTTTGATTTTAAACAAAGTCATAAATTTGCACACTAATTCTCACCTAACTCAACAAATAATTGTCCTAAAGAATTACATATTTTTGAAATTTCTTAGTTTTTAGGTCCCCTATACGTGTACCAAATATTTTGAAATACAGACAAAATCCACTGACACGTTCTAGAGTAAAAGCCGGACGCTCCCCTTAAATGGATTTTTTTAGGCCCAGAAACCTTAAGAGTCTTCCCGCAGTCGCCCGGGGAAACTCTTAAGAGTCTTCCTGCACTTGCCGGGTTAAGGGTCGCTCTACTGGTGATCTTCTTTCATATCTTTATAACTCTTGGTCATCCAACTTTCTGGACTTCGGTGAGACTTTTTCTGTTGCACTAGACATATCGAAGGCCTTCGATAGAGTCTGGCACAAATCTTTAATTTCCAAACTCCCCTCTTTTGGTTTCTGTCCCTCCATCTGTGCCTTTATCTCTAATTTCCCTTCCGGCCATTCCATAGCTGCGGTTGTGGACGGCCATCGCTCATTTCCTCATCCTATCAACTCCGGTGTTCCTCAGGGTTCTGTCCTATCTCCTATTCTCTTTCTAATTTTCATAAATGATCTTCTCAACTTTACATCCAGTCCCATCCATTCATATGCATACGACTCTACCTTACACCACTCAATTAGTTTTCCAGAACGCCCCTGCCAGCAGTCCCTCAAAAGCAAACGTAATGAAGCCATAAAATACTTATCTTCTGATCTAGCTACTATTTCCATTTGGGGTAGAGAAAACGTTGTTACATTTAATGCTTCCAAAATTCAACTTATCCATCTTACTACCCGTCAGGAACCTCCAGAGGACTATCCCTTATTTTTCAACAATACAAAAAACAACCCTTCATCTTCTCTCAATGTCCTCGGTGTCTCTTTTTCTTCTGCTCTCACTTGGAAAGACCATAGTACCAGTCTTGCTAAGGCAGCCTCCCAGAAGCTGCGTGTGCTCAACCGCCTCAAGGGGTTCTTCACCCCTGTGCAGCTTTTTGCATTGTACAAGGGCACAGTACGTCCTTGTATTGAGTATTGTTCACATGTGTGGGAAGGATCCTCTCACACCGCACTCCTAGACAAATTAGAAAGGAAAGCATTTCGTATCATTAACACCCGTCCACTCACCAACTCTCTGCAATCTCTCTCTCTTTGCCACAATGTTGCATATCTCTCGCTATTCTATTGCTACTACAATAATCAGTGTTCCTCAGAGCTTTCCCAGTGTATACCACCTCCTCTACGTAGGGTACGTAGTACCCGCCTTGCAACACAATATCGCCCCTACTCTGTGCAACTATCCAAACCAAGAGTGAAACGCTATTCTCAGACTTTCTTCTATTCAACTGCTGAGCTTTGGAACTCTCTCCCAGAATCAGTTTTTCCCTCTTCCTATGACTTAAATTGCTTCAAACTCCGTCTGTCCATGCATTTTAGCTCGAAATTCCCTTAATTTTGGCCCTGTCTCTCTTTCAAATCTGGGGGAGGCACTCGCTGCAGGCAGTTATGCCTTTTGTCTCGATCATTCACAGAAAGAAAAAAATATATATATATACAGTATATATATATAAATAGTTTTCTCCACTCAGCGAAAACTTTAAGTGGCATTGAAACAACATGCGGTAAGTTACCCTCTTTGGTCATAGACAGTGATGGAGTTTTTAACGAAACATAAGAGATAGACAGAAAGATAGCTAGACAAGGAGAATGATACATGAATAAATATTATATAGAGAGCAGAGGGTAGTGTACAACTTTATATGTGTGTAATACAGCATTTATATATATCGTATTAAATAAAGGTCAATGTTTGTCTGTCTGTCTGTCAGTTACCCGACCTACCCGACCTTTGTTACTAAACTCCTCCCACAGTTTTGGTGCGAGGTGGGAGTGTGGGGCACCGTTGGAAAGCCCAGGCTTTGGAGATGGTTTTAGGCGAGTTTAGTGGAAATCAGAGACACTTTTGTTTAATAAAATTTTCGGCAGAACTTATGTAGTATACGGGAGCGAAAAAAAAAATGCGAAAAAAATGGCCGTTTGGGGCAGAAGGAGGCCTCCGATCGAAAAGGTGTATGGAACGAAAGTTTGTTCGCAGCCCCCCAAAATGGGGGTACGGATGAGGTCAGATCCAAAATCGGAGGTCATTTAGCGGCCGAAATCGAGGTCGCCGTTTAATGAGGCACAGGGAGGTCGAGGCCGGTGATTATGGTAGTAGTAGTATTGTGATGATTGTGGTAGTAGTGATTGATGATGGTGATTATGGTAGTAGTAGTGGTGGTAGTAGTGATGGTGATTATGGTGATTACCCAGGCAACGGCCGGGTACCCCTGCTAGTATATATATATATATATATATATATATATATATATATATATATATATATATATATATATATATATCAGTGGTGGGCATCACAAACAATTATCCACTTCCGTAATTGGAGAGTAAGATTGACCTATGTAACCCATTATTTAATCTACTCAAAGTGCTTGGGCAGTTTTCTTGACTTAATTTTTTTTTTTTTAATTTCTCGATTCCATTTTTTTTTTTTTTTTTTTTTTTTTTTTTTGCGCATCAAATGTTCATAGGGATCCAAGAATTGATAGCGTTGTTATATATTTTTGAGGAAGAGTTCTATTCTCATTCGTATCACTTATGGGATTTATGAAGTTCCAATCTGTTCTGCCAAAAATAGTATGTAGTTTTGAAATTGCTCATACCTTTTTATGACTTGTGTGATTTATTGATTAGAGATTTAATGTTGACTGTGATCGAACGATGATCACTTAAACTAAACTCTTCTCCGACTCTCACATGGTTAACGAAGTCGTATTTAGTCACTAAGATTAGATAAAGAACATTGTTGACCTATGTTGAGTTTTGATCATATTGAAATAATGAACTTTGTAGTAGAGGTCCGATCCTTTGTTAGATGTCAGGGATTGGCCCCACAGAGCAATTAGCAAGTTAAAGTCTCCAAAAAAATACAGTATATTCGGTATTGCTTCTTACAGCAGGTACTGCTCACCTGTCTGGTTGTCAGCAGCTGACTGCCATATCAAGTTGCTTGACAGGTCACTAAATTCTATCAGTTTTATTCTACCTCATTTGTCCTCTTGATCTGTGTCATCGACGTAAAGTTGGTGCCCTTATTCTTGTATTTAAAGTTTTTAATAACCCTCAGCATCCCTTACATGGGGTTCTGCCTGGGCTCTATGTCCGGGCTAGCGCAACTAAATTCACAAGCAATCTTAATGATCTTGCCATGAGCCGTGTTAATTTGTCTACTACACAGTGTTCACGGTGTGTTGTGCCGGCCATGGTTGACGTGTGGAATAAGTTGCCAAATGAGCTAGTCAATATTCAGCTCATATCTCCATTTTTAAGTCTAGAGTTAATGTTTTTTTGCAGCATTAATTATAATTTTTAAATTTATTTTATTTTATTTTATTTTATTTTATTTTATTGTATTATATTTATACTTGATATCCTCCACTGCATAATATTGTAATATTAATTTTATCTGTGTGTAATATATGTATATATACAGTATATATATATATATATTTTTTTTTTTTTTTTTTTTTTTTTTTCCTAAGTTGGCGTAGTCTCTCTCTAGTGCCTCCCAGTGTTTTGTGTGGATTCATCTTGCTGGTGTTTCTGCACCCTGGTTGGAGACTTCGGCATCTCATATAATAATAATAATAATAATAATAATAATAATGTGGTCAAAGATCTTTATGTCAATGTTTAGCGATTGTCCAAGTGTTATCTTTTCTTGAAGCTTATTTCTCAAAAAAAAAGTTTCAACGTTGTCTGTATATAGTTTTGTTACTAGCATTTGATGAAGATTTTACTTTATGTACAGCAAAACGCCTCCCCCATTATTGTTCATCCGACTGCATCCGAACATTGTATATTCAGATATTGTATCCTGCTAAATAGTTTCTTTGTTCAGTGTTTAAATATGATTTGGTGATCCCTATTTGGTCAAATTTGTCTGTGAAAACTATTTCTTCAAGATCAGAACATTAGCTATGAATAATTTGATCATTATTTTGCAAAAACAAATACTTAACCCCTTCTGTACCAGCGACGTCTGTTATATTATACTCTAGCTATACAGTATTAAACGATTTTATGCAACTTAGGAAGAATATGTGCTAGCTAAAATTATCAAATGAGATAGTATGTAGCCTCTTAATTGGTAGACGTCCTTCCTAAGCAGTGTAAAATCGTTTAATCGTTGCCAAAATTAAATTAAAAACATGTCACCGGTAGAGAAGGAGTTAATAGCCTGGAGATAGTTGTTAAAGCTGGTTGATGAATTTGCTTGATTATCTCGTTTGCCTCACACAAATTATGATTTTCATATTGACAAATGTGAACTGCGTCATTGAAAATCGTTGACCAGCTCTAATACTGGTCAACATTGGCTTGTATATTCCACACTCATTCTCGTTCGTTCTATTACTTACAACATATTTTTAACCCTTACTGTACCTGTGACGTCTTATTAATGTAATCATTGTTCTATTTAGTCGATTTTGTGCAGTTTAAGAAGTATCTATGGTAGTAGAAATGATTAAGTAACATAGTTCGAAGCCGGTTAATTGCTGGAGGCCCTTTTTAAACTAATAAAATAGTTTAATAGTGTCCTGAATATTATGCGAAGGACGTCACTGGTGCTGAATGGGTTAATATATCTTTAGACGGGTAAGATAGTATGGTCATCTTAATTACCCTTTTCATACATACTATTTGACAGTATGAAACAAGAATTATGTGGATTTAATACGGTTTCTTTATATATGTCTCTATTTTGGTGGCTGTTCTATAAATTGGAATAGAAGGAAGAGAAACATTATTATGAAAACATTTATTGATTTAATAGCATGATTCATAGTAGCCATTGAAGCACATCTGGGTCATAAATATTAACAATTATGCACACATGTGATGCTAATTATAATATATATATATATATATATATATATATATATATATATATATATATATATATATATATATATATATATATATATAGGGGAGCTGTGGTGGTGTGGTCTTGCCACTGGATTGGTAATCCAATGGTCCCGGGTTCGAATCCCGATATATCAATGGGAAGATATTATTGGGATGGAATTTGTGCTGTACCTAGTATTAGTTCATTAACACAAAGCCCACCGCAATGCCAAAAAAATACCTTCGTTGTTCCCTGATTAAATAGCACTGTACGAATATTCCCATATTCAAAATATGCTATACGGGGGCAATGCCTAGTGACTTAATTGCTCAATAGGTGGTGTTCTGAGAGTGAGGGTCAGAGTCTAGGGGGTGAGAATGTGAAGCACGAAGGTGAATCAGCTTCAGAGATGGGGCTCCTTCGAGCCGTGAGTGGAACTTTAAGTGCTTCACATGTCTCACTCCCTAGGCTGGAACAAGACCTCACGGGCTTCACCGTATTGGCCGGTTGGATGTACAGGCTCTCAGCCTATGCCTGAGAGGGAGTAGTTGGAATATAGAAGAACAAAATAAAATGTATATATATATATATATATTCATTCCTCTCATTCAACCTGTCCCAAAGAAGAGTGACCGCTCTCAACCCTCCAACTATCGTCCAACTGGCCACTTGCGAGTTTCAGGCTATAAGGAAGTTGGATCTGCAGACATCAATAATAAATATAAATTCAATAATAATTTAGGTTTATGATGGCTAAATGGTATGTTAAAATGGGTTTTATGTATATATAAATATACTACGACCGTATTTCAGTTGCAGGCTACATTCTGTTAAATGTCGATGTTTACAGCTCCAACTTCCTTATAAAACGAAACTCGCAAGTGGTCAGTTACTCTCATCTCTTGTATCTCTAAAGTTTTTGAAACTATTTTTACTTCAAAATTTCTTAAGCATTTCTCTTCTCATAATCTACTCTCAGACCACCAGTATGGGTTCCTTTAGGGTCGCTCTACAGGTGATCTTATTTCATACCTTACTAACTCTTGGTCATCCTCCTTTCGGGACTTCGGTGAAACCTTTTCTATTGCACTAGACATATCGAAGGCTTTCGATAGAGTCTGGCGCAAATCTCTAATTTCTAAACTACCCTCCTTCGGTTTCTATCCATCCATCTGTGTCTTTGTCTCTAATTTCCTTTCCATCCGTTCCATAGCTGCCAGTTGTGGACAGCCATTGTTCACTTCCTATCAACTCCGGTGTTCCTCAGGGTTCTGTCCTATCTCCAGTTCTCTTTCTAATCTTCATAGATGATCTTTTCAACTGTACCTCCAGTCTTATCCATTCATATGCAGAGGACTCTACCTTACACTATTTAATTAGTTTTCCAGAACGCCCCAGCCTGCAATCCCTCAAAAACAAACGCAATGAAGCCATGCAACACTTTCCTTCTGATCTAACTACCATTTCCAATTGGGGCAGAGAAAATCTTGTTACTTTTAACAATTTTCTTTACCAATTTCCCCATCTATCCCCAGACATTATCAGGCTTCGAACTATCTCACGTCACCCTTTTCACTACCATAGACCCTTCCTGAACTGCACAGAATCATCTAAATATTGCTAGAATTAAATAAAAAAGACATCACTGGTACAGAAGGGGTTAATGAAAAGTAAGCGCAATTATAGCCTCCCGCGATCTTAGGACTGGGCATATTTTTCCCTTAAATGAAACCGACTATGCAGAGCTGAATAATTTCCTGCACTTAGCGTAGTACTCCACTTTGGCTGATACTACCTTTAAAGCCTACCCATCTAGAGGTCATCTGTCATATTACAGTTAATAGTTATTATTTTTATGGAAGTTACACGGCCGAAGTATTATACTGACCTACGGAAGTACGATAAATAGGATATCATTTATGGAAGTTACACGGCCGAAGTATTATACTGACCTATGGAAGTACGATAAATAGGATATCATTTATGGAAGATACACGGCCGAAGTATTATACTGACCTATGGAAGTACGATAAATAGGATATCATTTATGGAAGTTACACGGCCGAAGTATTATACTGACCTATGGAAGTACGATAAATAGGATATATTTATGGAAGTTACACGGCCGAAGTATTATACTGACCTATGGAAGTACGATAAATAGGATATAATTTATGGAAGTTACACGGCCGAAGTATTATACTGACCTATGGAAGTACGATAAATAGGATATCATTTATGGAAGTTACACGGCCGAAGTATTATACTGACCTATGGAAGTACGATAAATAGGATATCATTTATGGAAGTTACACGGCCGAAGTATTATACTGACCTATGGAAGTACGATAAATAGGATATCATTTATGGAAGTTACACGGCCGAAGTATTATACTGACCTATGGAAGTACGATAAATAGGATATCATTTATGGAAGTTACACGGCCGAAGTATTATACTGACCTATGGAAGTACGATAAATAGGATATCATTTATGGAAGTTACACGGCCGAAGTATTATACTGACCTATGGAAGTACGATAAATAGGATAATCATTTATGGAAGTTACACGGCCGAAGTATTATACTGACCTATGGAAGTACGATAAAGAGGATATCATTTATGGAAGTTACACGACCGAAGTATTATACTGACCTATGGAAGTACGATAAATAGGATATCATTTATGGAAGTTACACGGCCGAAGTATTATACTGACCTATGGAAGTACGATAAATAGGATATCATTTATGGAAGTTACACGGCCGAAGTATTATACTGACCTATGGAAGTACGATAAATAGGATATCATTTATGGGAGTTACACGGCCGAAGTATTATACTGACCTATGGAAGTACGATAAATAGGATATCATTTATGGAAGTTACACGGCCGAAGTATTATACTGACCTATGGAAGTACGATAAATAGGATATCATTTATGGAAGTTACACGGCCGAAGTATTATACTGACCTATGGAAGTACGATAAATAGGATATCATTTATGGAAGTTACACGGCCGAAGTATTATACTGACCTATGGAAGTACGATAAATAGGATATCATTTATGGAGTTACACGGCCGAAGTATTTTACCGACCTATGGAAATACGATAAATAGGATATCATTTTTGGAAGTTACAACGGCCGAAGTATTATACTGACCTATGGAAGTTACGATAAATAGGATATCCCCATGTTGGGAATGGAAGTTACACGTCACACCGAAAGTACTTACTAACTGAACCTATGGAAGTACGATAAAGTAGGATATCATTTATGGAAGTCCACGACCGAAGTATTATACTGACCTATGGAAGTACGATAAAATAGGATATCATTGAGGAAGTTACCCCGGCGAAGTATTCTACTGACCCTATGGAGTACATAAATAGGTATCATTTATGCAACACCATTGAATGATGTGCTCTGTTCTTACCCGTGTCAATATACACTATTAATCTCAACCATAGCCACATTATCCAATAATATATATTTTGTTCTCCCTGCATCTGAAATTAGTGGAGATTGTTTCTGTCAGTGTGACTAGATATTCTGCGGGTCAGTAAGACGTATATATACACACAATTTTGTTATCCTGATAAATCTAAATTCTATAATTCTAGACAACCCACGCTATTTGGCAAGTATAGCAAGTTGGTATAAATTCAGAATAACCCCCAAGCTTTCGGACAGCTGTTTTCAGTACCTGCCGTGCCACCTTGACTGTCCACCTTGTTTGACTCATCACTCCTTGTTGGGGCGGCCAGTATTCATTAAGCCAACTTTAAAATTACGCCGATCTTAAGGGTATGATAAACACATTGAAGACTTGGAAACTGTGGCAAACAGCGCCCCATTATTTGATTTTTCAAGACTGGCAACTTTCATCATTAATTACACAAATGTCTGTGAAATAAGACGATTTGTGCCTTGTATATTGTAACTGAATATCGGTGGCCATATGTTTTTGACAAGTCACGAGTTGAACTAGTAGCATGTATGCAAGTAACAACTCCTAACTTTTAAGAGCACAAATTAATGAGATAAAAGATATCTTCTATCTACTTCAATTAATCTGGGCCTAATTTTTTACTCCAAATATATTTTCCTCTCCACTTTGATGTCTAATTTATAACCCTATATTCGGTTTTTATTTGATGTTATCATTCCCACACTTGTACTACAATTACGTGGTATTTAGCCGAATGGTGAGATTGATGTGTGGTGCCAAACTGCAAGACCGGATATCAAGGGAAGAACTATTGGAGAAGGTTAGGTATCAATAGTGTCAGTGATGAGATGCGCACTAGCAGGCTTGGTTGGTTTGGACATGTGGAGAGGATGGATGAAAAAAATATGGGTTGAAAAGGTTCAGGTCCATGAATGTGTAGTGTAGCTAAACTAAGGGGCGGACCGAGAAAGACGTGGAATTCGTACCTATGTGGTCTGATCTTTTTAAAAAAATAAAAGACCAAACAAGTGAGGCAGGCTCTTTACAGGGTTGCCTTAAACACCTTACGGAAGTCGGCCTAGGCGGGTAATTTATATGTCACCGCCCAGAGGGGTTGTTTTTAACGCTAAATAGGGTTGTTTACGTGATCATTTTCAATGCCTAAATAAGACCCAGAGCCATAAAACATGTATCTATCCCTGAAAGGGCATAAACAGAGCTTTCCAATGACACCCCAACCATCCTTGTTTTTTAACGACCAAGCTTGCAACGAATCTGCGCAACACGAGTTGACAAAAAACCATGTAATTAGGTACTTTCCCTCACATAATTCCCTGTGTAGCGAGTGTGAGGGGGGATGGGAAGTGGTGGTTTTTCACCACTTCAGTTGGCCCACCCGCGGTGGTGCGCGACGGTCATAGCCTTAACTACGCTCCTCACACCGCTCAGCTCTCTTCTCTCTCTCTGCAACATTACGTGCTGAAAATGGGGGGGCACACGACATAAGTTGTGGAACCGCGCACTTAGTCCCAAATTTCTTTCACACTGATCATAAGAATTGCGCGCCGCCCAATAAAGGGTTAAGTGCCAACCATTAGGATGTTGACAGACTGGAAACCCATCACTTCGTGTGGAGCACTAGGTCTGGAATGTGTGTATGTATGTCTGAATATGTAGGACTGGATCGAAACACTTGTCCAGGCAGTGTCACACACCCTGACTGAAACACATCTGTTAGCAGTTTAAAATCAATAATGTGTGCTCATAAACTGTGTAAATACAAGTTCCTATCACTTCTCCTTGACAGTCATCATGTGTTTGCTAATATCACATAAGTAATACCCTCTTGGTATATCTATTCAGTCTCTGTCTCGAGTCAGCCACCCCCAGCTATGGAGTATGTGCTTGAGTATATACATACATAAGACTGTCGAGCTAAAAAAAAAAAAACTCCTAAATTTCGCGAGACATTGTCTTTCAAGGATTTCGGTGATATATTGATTTCCGCTGTACACAACCAAGCTTCAGTAACCGCAACGCTCTGAATGGATAAATAACCACTGAAAACTGATGTAGAAGATGTAGTCCAAGATCTATGCACTCTGAACGCTATATGAATCAAATAATATACATAATTCTTACCAGTGTTCAAGAAGTGTCTGTGGTAAATCTCAAACTAGAAAGATATAACATTTCTACGACTAACCTCTTTGTTTATTTCATACATTCTAACTTTTCAGCCTTTAATATCTATAACGAAATCAAGGTCGGTGTTAAAAAGTAGATGTTTCAAATCTTTTAAGAGTATAATTATATAGATGATGTTAAGCTTAAAATGTTTCTTATAACAAAAATATCTCAATCTCAATTATTAAAGACCTACTATAGGTTTTCTATAGATGTACTCCCCCCGCCCCCACTGTAATGGTCTCTTCCATGTCATAACAGTTGTTGCAACAAATCCACTGTGAAACCCAATGTCTCTAATCAATTTGTGACATAGACAATTGTAAAACCTTAACCATAATATGGCAAAGATATACACATTGAGGTACAGATTGATTGCTCTTCTACAGCTGGGGCAAGCTGTATGATAAATAAACCAGTACAGGGACCAAAAAAAAAAAAAACATCTTTATAATGCATTATAAGTGTAAAGTTTGCGATTCAGAACTGTTCATATGACAAATGTTATGCTTTAAGAGTTATTTCTAATCAACCTAATTCCGAAGTTTTGGCGCCACCTATTTTTGGGACACCTCATTGGGAGGTGTTTGATATTGGGAGTTAAATAAATTAGGCCCAAATTAGAATATATAGATATTATATTAGCTATATATATATATATATATCATTCTGACATAAAACGAGCCTGTATGTTAATTTAAGAGTTATGAATTAAGAGTTGTAAGGAGCCCACTACTCCAAACGGTGAAGCAGACTAGTCGAACGAGCGTAGTGGGCAAACCATCTCGCCCCATACCAAGCATGCTTAGCCCTTCAACACCTCGATGACCGATGCGTTCCTACACCATCATTGTTTTGAGTATATAAGACTCGAGTTGTGGGCATTCAAATCATCCTCATTTTGGAGTTGGGGAAGGTGGAACTTGCCAGCTGGAGGAAGACTGGGGTGAAGTATTATAATGGGATTGTGACTGTCAGTCAGATTATATAAATGTGTGTTAAGTGTGTTTCGGTTGTAAACACTTGTTGTTATGTGGGTTAGTGAGATATGGTGATTGGGAATTAAGTGAACCACTATTATTAACAAATGTTGTTTAAACTATTTAATTGGGAATTAACGTGAACCACTATTATTATGTGTTTAACTATTTAATTGGGAATTAGACGTGAACGCTACTATTATGGGTTTAGACTATTTTAATTGGGAAGTAACGTGAACACTACTATTATGTGTTTAACTCATTTAATTGGGTATTAACGTTAACGGCTATTATTATAGTACGTAACTATTTTAGTTGACTTAACTTGTGGACTCAGCAACTCGTTAAAAGTAATTGGGTTATGATGAAAGTAATACTATTGGTTTAATATTAAGTACTTACGAGTTTCTTTCATTTTCTTTTAATTAAGCTTACATGGCTTAATGGTGCTTTAGGCACGGTGATGCTATTGTCTCATATTTATGTACTATCCGCCTTAGACTAACATGGCTGTTTTAATATTACTTCTAGTGCATTTCCTAAGCTGAAGAAAATTCTTTTTTGCTTCAAAATAGTATATTTTTGTCTTTTCATATTATTTGAGTGAGACCTGAATCTGAATCTATGAAACGATCCTGTCACTTTATTTACTCATAATCAAACCTCAATGTTACGTGGTTAAGAAATATAATTTAACTAATTATTAAATATATATCTAACTTTTTATGTGACTTTGACTATTACTCCTGATGATAATAATAATATAGTAACTATTAACGTAAGACAGGACAACCAAGAATAATTACATTAAATATAAATATAAAGGTACACAGAGAAGAAACCTATCTATTCCATTTCAAAAAGGGTAAGAGACAGAACTATTCGTACTTTAATATTTACTCTTTCAATACTTTTTATAAAATTAATAGTCCCTTCTTTAGCTATAACTTATTCGGTTCCTAACCATAGGCCTACTAAGCTTCGGTTAATTAATAATATCTGTATAAATCCTACATGACTTTAATTATTTTCAGTATTTTTCATACTTAAAGAGTATCAGTCAATAAAGGATACTAAGTCCTAAGAATCCAAAAGGAAAGGAAGCAACAACAGGACAAATTATTTTATTAGTATTTTACTTTTGTTTTTGCCTTGCAAGCTGACTGCTACCTTAATATATATCTCT